>JAKWJD010001765.1:15795697-16044342 GCA_027705065.1 Solanum peruvianum
CTAGGGCGGTGACTCCTCCACCGACTGAGGAAGCGATAAGAGAGGGTGAGGAAGGGGAGAATGAACAAGCACAGAATGAGGAATTGCCACCCCAACCTACCCCAGAGATGATCAATCAGGTTCTTGCTTATCTTAGCGGGTTATCTGATCAGGGTCAGGCACCTCCAGTGGTTTCTACACCAACACCTCCGGTTTCAGAGATACGACATACGGCTACTATGGCTCCCCGCATGGATGCCTCATTGGGAATAGGCACATTTCCACGTCTGACTACTGGGCCTATTATGACAAATGATCAGCATGAATTTTCAGTAAGTTCTTGAAATTGAAACCTCCAGTCTTTAAGGGTGCAGAATCAGAGGATGCCTACGATTTTCTGGTTGATTGTCACGAGCTACTACACAAGATGGGTATAGTAGACGGTTTGGCGTTGAGTTCGTGAGCTATCAGTTTCAAGGGAACGCCAAAATGTGGTGGCGGTCACATGTTGAGTGTCAACCAACAGAGGCACCACCTATGACTTGGGAATCATTCTCTAGCTTGTTTATGGAGAAGTATATCCCAAGGACTTTGAGAGATAGAAAAAGGGATGAGTTCTTAAGTCTAGAGCAAGGTAGGATGACGGTTAACGCATATGAGGCCAAATTCCGTGCATTATCCAAGTATGCCACCCAACTTTGTTTCAGTCCACAAGAACGGATTCGCCGTTTGTGAAGGGGTTGAGGTCAGAATTGCGGATTTCAGCCTTACAGGTAGCGGCTACGGCAAAATCCTTCCAAGAGGTGGTAGACTTTGTGATAGAGGTAGAGGAGGAGTGAAGCCAGATGACCTCATTACGACATCGACATCAAAGAGGTTTCGAAGGGGAGGTGAGTTTAATGGTTCTTACTCTAGAGGACAGAGCTCCGGAGGTTACTCAGTTCGACCAATTCAGTCTTCACTACAGACTGTAGTTGGGGGTCCACCTCAGAACGGTCAACACTACTCCGAGAGACCTATGCCTGACTCCAGAGAGTGTTATGGATTGGGGAGGTTGGACATATTAGGAGGAATTGTCCAAAACAGAGTTACAGACCCCCAATAGCTAGAGGTAGAGGTGGTCATGGTAGAGGCCGCTTTTCTGGAGGACGTGGTGGTCGAGGTAATGGTGGTCACCACAACGGCGGAGGTGATGGGCAAATTGGAGCCACTACGACACAACATGGTAGGGGCAACGGACAGACTGGTGATAGGGCCCATTGTTACGCTTTCCCTGGGAGATCTGAAGCGGAGGCGTCTGATGTTGTTATCACAGGTAATCTTTTGGTTTGTGATTGCATGGCATCTGTATTATTTGACCCTGGCTCCACGTTTTCATATGTATCTTCATCATTTGCTAATGATCTAAATTTGCATTGTGAATTACTTGATATGCCTATTCGTGTGTCTACTCCGGTGGGGAGTCGTGGTAGTTGAAAAAGTATATAGGTCTTGTTTGGTGAATTTTGTGGGGAGCAACACTTATGTAGATTTGGTTATCTTAGAAATGGTGACTTTGATGTAATTCTGGGTATGACTTGGCTTTCTCCGAATTTTGCGATCTTGGATTGTAATGCTAAAACTGTGACGTTAGCCAAGCCTGGGACAGATCCGTTAGTGTGGGAGGGCGACTACACTTCCAATCCGGTGCGTATCATCTCCTTTCTTCGTGCTAAGAAAATGGTTAGTAAAAGGTGTTTAGCTTTCTTGGCACATCTCAAGGATGACACTAATCAAGTACCCTCGATTGAGTTAGTTTCGGTAGTCCGTGAGTTTTTGGATGTGTTCCCTGCAGATCTTCCTGGTATGCCACCAGATAGGGATATTGACTTCTGTATCGATCTTGAACCGGGCACTCGCCCCATTTCTATACCCCCGTATAGAATGGCTCCCGCCGAATTAAGAGAGTTAAAGGCTCAACTTCAAGAGTTGTTGAGCAAAGGCTTCATTAGACCTAGTGCATCTCCTTGGGGTGCTCCGGTTTTGTTTGTGAAGAAGAAGGATGGGAGTTTTCGGATGTGCATAGACTACCGGCAGTTGAACAAGGTAACTATTAAGAACAAGTATCCTCTTCCTCGCATTGATGACTTATTCGATCAACTACAAGGTGCTTGTGTCTTCTCGAAGATCGACTTGAGATCCGGTTATCATCAATTGAAAATACGGGCAGCGGATGTGCCAAAGACTGCTTTCCGAACTAGGTATGGGCATTATGAATTCGTAGTGATGTCTTTTGGTCTTACAAATGCCCCCGCTGCTTTCATGAGCTTGATGAATGGGATTTTTAAGCCATATTTGGATCTCTTTGTGATCGTATTTATTGATGATATACTGATATACTCTAAAAGTAAGAAGGAACATGAGGAGCATTTGAGAATTGTATTGGAAATATTGAGGGAGAAAAAGCTTTATGCCAAGTTCTCTAAGTGTGAAGTCTATACGGATCATCGTAGCCTACAGTATGTCTTTACTCAGAAAGATTTGAACTTGAGACAAAGGAGATGGATGGAACTACTGAAGGACTACGATATCACTATCTTGTATCATCCGAGGAAGGCGAATGTTGTGGCAGATGCTTTGAGTAGAAAGGCGGGAAGCATGGGAAGTCTAGCTCACTTGCAAGCTTCCAAACGCCCATTGTCTAGAGAAGTGCAGATTTTGGCTAATAACCTTATGAGGTTAGAAGTAAATGAGAAGGGAGGATTGTTAGCTTGTGTGGAGGCAAGATCCTCCTTCCTTGACAAGATTAAGGGGAAGCAGTTTGATGATGAGAAATTGATCCGGATTCGAGATAAAGTGTTGCAAGGAGAGGCTAAAGAAGCAACAATCGATGAGGAAGGTGTTTTGAGGATTAGGGGAAGGGTATGTGTACCCCGCATCGATGATTTGATCAACACTATTTTGACAGAGGCTCATAGTTCAAGGTATTCTATACATCCGGGTGCAACCAAGATGTATCGTGACCTAAAGCAACACTTTTGGTGGAGTAGAATGAAGCGTGATATTGTTGACTTTATTGCCAAATGTCCAAACTGTCAACAAGTAAAGTATGAACACCAAAGGCCCGGGGGAACGCTTCAGAGAATGCCCATTCCTGAATGGAAGTGGGAGAGAATCGCAATGGACTTTGTGGTTGGTCTTCCAAAGACAATGGGTAAGTATGACTCCATTTGGGTGATTGTTGATAGGTTAACTAAGTCTGCTCATTTCATTCCGGTCAAGGTGACTTACAATGCAGAGAAGTTAGCAAAAATCTACATCTCGGAAATCGTTCGATTGCATGGGGTTCCACTATCCATCATATCAGATAGAGGTACGCAGTTTACTTCTATGTTTTGGAAAACATTGCATGCTGAATTGGGTACTAGGTTGGACCTTAGCACTGCATTTCACCCTCAGACCAATGGTTAGTCTGAGCAAACGATTCAAGTGTTAGAGGATATGCTTCGTGCTTGTGTGATAGAATTTGGTGGTCATTGGGATAACTTCCTACCCTTAGCGGAGTTTTCATACAATAATAGTTATCACTCAAGCATTGATATGGCCCCATTTGAAGCATTGTATGGTAGGAGATGTAGGTCTCCCATTGGTTGGTTTGATGCATTTGAGGTTAGACCTTGGGGTACTGACCTCTTGAGGGATTCATTAAATAAGGTGAAGTGCATTCAAGAAAAGCTTCTAGCGGCGCAAAGTAGACAAAAGGAGTATGCAGACCGAAAGGTTAGAGACTTGGAGTTCATGGAAGGTGAACAAGTCTTGTTGAAGGTTTCACCCATGAAAGGGGTGATGCGGTTTGGCAAAAGAGGTAAGCTAAGTCCAAGGTATATTGGACCATTTGAGGTACTAAAGCGAATAGGGGAGGTGGCTTATGAATTAGCCTTGCCCCCAGGGCTGTCCGGAGTGCATCCGGTATTTCATGTGTCCATGTTGAAAAGATACCATGGAGATGGAAACTACATCATCCGTTGGGATTCAGTTGTGCTTGATGAGAATTTGACTTATGAGGAGGAACCGGTTGCTATATTAGATAGAGAAGTTCGCAAATTGAGGTCGAGAGAGATTGCATCCATCAAAGTTCAATGGAAGAATCGACCGGTTGAAGAGGCTACTTGGGAGAAGGAGGCATATATGCAAGAAAAATACCCACATCTGTTAACAGATTCAGGTACTCCTTTTCGCCATTGTTTTTCTTCTTTTGATCGTTTGGGGACGAACGATGGGTAAATTGGTATCTATTGTAACGACCTGTTTAGTGTTTTGAGCAGCAGATTTTATTTCTGGAAAATTGGCTGAGGCAACGGACCCCACGACGGACCGTCACAGGCACGACGGACCGTCGCAGGGTCTCGTTTCAATATACTTAGGAATTCTGAAATTGGGTACTGAAAATCGACTCTCTGAACTTCGTAACGAACTTGCAGGATGGACCGTCACAGGTGTGACGGACTGTCACAGGCTCCTTAGTGAAAAATGGAGTTCTGGTCCTTGCGACGACCTTCGTGACGGACCGTCGCAGGCATGACGGGCCGTCACAGGTTGCGCAAATCCCAGGCAGAATCGGATTTCTTTACACGTTTTGAGGGACGTTTTGGACTATTCTTTCCTTAATTATAAAGTTAGAGGGTTAATATTAATAAGTCTAATTACTTGGGGGTTAAAAGAGGCAACCTTAAGTTAATTAGCGGGTTATTATTGTCATCCTTTACACTTAATGATATGTTAATTAGGGTAAAAGAAAGAGGGTTTGAATAAAGAAAATAGAAAGAGCAAGAAGAGAGAGGGGGAAACGTACGATCGAAGAGGAAGAACACAAAGCTTGGGAAATTGCTTGTTTGAATTTGGTTCTTCGGTGGAGGTAGGTTATGGTTTCTTTTACGATATTCGTAGTGAACTCTTAATAGTGAATGATATGTATTGGTGGTATTGTAAACCTGTCTATATGCTTAATTGTATGCTTGCATGAATATGATTATGTGATTTTGAATAAACAAGCATGACGAAAACCATTGAATCCCAAATCTTGAAAGAAACTTTAATCTACGTTATTAATAATGATGCCTTGGTATAAAAGAAGGCTTGATGATGATTAAAGTAATGGGATTGATGATGCCTTGGTATAGAGAAGGCTTGATGAACGGATAGAATGAGATTAGTGGATCGGAGTGTCACGTTCCGACACATAGTATTAGTGGATCGGAGTGTCACGTTTCGACACGTAGTATTAGTGGGACGGGTGTCACGAACCGACACGTAGAATTAGGGGATCGAAGTGTCACGTACCGACACATATAGGGGATCGGTGTGTCACGTTCCGACACATATAGGGGATCGGAGTGTCACGTACCGACACATATAGGGGATCGGGTGTCACGAACCGACACGTAGAATTAGGGGATCGGAGTGTCACGTACCGACACATAGTGGTAGGGGATCGGAGTGTCACGTACCGACACATAGTGGTAGGGGATCGGAGTGTCACGTACCGACATAAGAGGAAGAAAGATAATGAATCTTGAAAGATGATAAATATACTCAATCTAATAAACTAAATTCCCAAATGAGTATGGTATCGAGGCTTGAGCCCTCATGGATGAACTTGATGGTACTTGTTGATGATTATAGTACTTGTTGTTGCTATATGTTGAGTTTATAGTTGATTTATAATATTACTTGATATATATTATCTTCTATTTTGAGTTGGCCGATGATATCTACTCAGTACTTGTGGTTGTACTGACCCCCTACTTTTATGTTTTCTCTTGTTATTTGTGGAGTGCAGCAAACGCGCCGTCGTCTTCGACTCAACAGTAATTCAAGCCAGTCTCCACTACATCGGAAATTCAGGGTGAGCTAATGCTTCTAGCTTGGACTAGATCTTCTTCTTCAAGTCTTGATGCCTCGAACTTCCGGCATGGACTAGCTTCTTATGTATTTTTAGCTTCTTAGACATTTTTAGTTAGTAATTTGATCATAGATGTTCTTGTGATGATGACTTCCAGATTTTGGGGATAATAATAATAGTTTTGAATTGTTTTATTAATGAGTTTAAGCCTTCCGCATTATTTTTTCTGTGATATACATTGAAATGTTAAGGGTTAGATTGGTTGGTTCGCTCACATAGGAGGGTAATGTGGGTGCCAGTCGCGGCTCGGTTTTGGGTCGTGACAGTTGATACTTGTTAATTTCCTGTCAAACAAAATAATTACGAAAAAGAAATCTTAACGTTAAATTGACACCAAGAAAAATCAATCATTTTTTAAAATCCTAATGGTAAAATATTTTTTTTAAAAAAAGTTGATAATTGAAATAAGCATACCTAAGCTTTTAATAAAGCATTATGCTCTTTCCTAATTAACATCAATTCAAAAACATCAATTCAAAAACAATGTCATTTATGAAGAAAGCCATTATTATTTAAAACAAGTCAAAAAACACTAAATATAATATGTAAAATCTTCCCAATTTATTAATTAAATTCAAATATTTCAAGTTCTAATTATTCACATTTAATTTAGATTTAGACATTCTTATAATCTTTTAGAGCACTTGATTTCATATACTTTTTATTTTTCTTTAAAAAAGGTTTTAAAAAAAAAAGAGAGAACATAACAGTTCGAGAAAATGTAATTCTTTCTGTATATATTTTTAAAAATTGTGATGTTTCTTTATAAAGCTTAAATAAATCTAATTACATGCACACTTTTTAAATACTTTTGTCTCTTTTTTCTCACCTATTTTCACTTTTCTTCTATCTGTTCCCTTACTTTAAAAAATTGTCAAATATATGTTCTTGCTTCTTTTTCATCTTCTTAATAATAAAAATAAGTAGTCAAAAGATAAATTATATAGTTTCAACATAAGAAAATAAAATAAAATATTAAAATAGCACATAAAATATTATTATATAATATGAAGAGGTATAAATATTATACACATCGATTATTTCAAAAGGTTAGTTAGATTAAAAGAAAGGCAATTGGGTAAATAGCTATTACATGCATTAAAAAAGTGTTTTTGATTCTTAATTAGTAACACACCACAAATTTAAGATTTTCTCAAAATCAATGTTTTTGTTTTTACACCATAACTCCACTTACATTTCATTAATTATAGGAATAATGCACAAGTATCCTTTCAATCTATATCTAAAATTTTAGAGACACACTATACTATACTATGATCTTATTACACCTCTAAACTTATTTTATGAATAATTTTCTATCCCTTTCGGCCTACATGGCATTATCTTGTGGGCCTAGCGTGTGTTGTCATTTTTTTCAAAACTATTGCCACGTAGATCGAAAAGGGATAGAAAATTATTTATAAAATAAGTTCAGGAAGATAATATAATCTTAGTATGATATAAGGTGTCTCTAAAACTTCAAGCATAGATTAAAGGAATACTTATGCATTTATTCCATTATTTTTACTAATAGATGATAGTAGTTGAAATAAAGAGCTAAGTCTATCTGCATCAATCAACGAAATATAAATTAAATTGTGTCCCTACTTTTAAATAATGAATATCATAAGCAGTTTTCAAATTTCAAATGATCTAATTAAAAAACAGAGCACAATAAAATAAATAAAAGTAGAAAAATGACTTTTTTTAATTTAAAAGTTAAATATAATTACCTTTTAAAAATTATATTTAACACCTCATGCTCCTTGATACAAATGTCATAATCTGAAAAGTTAACAAATGTCAAGTAAAAAGCACATCTAAATATATTCATTTTTATACTAACAAAATTGACTGTAAATAGATTACATTGGATCAAAAGTGTAATCTATTCACAAACAATTCTATCAGTATAGAAATAAATGTATTTAGATATGCAAAGAAGATGATACAAACAAAATAAGCACAAATAAATATAATTCATATTAAATTGCAATACGAATAAGGATTATGTACTATTTGGATTAAATTAAAAGTTAAATCAAAATTCTAATTTAGATTGATTTTTTGATATTTCGTTTTTGTTTTGAATTTGAGACTTACTTTGTTTAGGTTTTTTGTTTGGTTTCGGATTTAGAAAAAATGAAAATCGAAAAACTAAATTATAAATGACTTAGTTTATTTTCTTATGTTTGGACACTATAATTGATATACTTTTAAGTATTGTGTTTTACATTTTACTTGTGATTTATTAAAAAAACATATTTAAGAAATTCAATATATATATTATATAATATATATATATATATATAATATATATATATATATATATATATATATATATATGGGAAAATAACTTGTGTGTCTACTTTTTAAAAATAATTACCATATTTGTCAGTATTATTATTTAACGATAAATGTCAATTTAATTGAATATTCAACTTCATATTTTTTCTCTCGCCCCAAAATTTTCCCACGCCTGCGATTGCAATTTGTTTTCTCTCTCGCGATTGCAATTTTTTTCCTCTCTCGTGATTGCAATTTTTTCACGGCGACTTCAATTTTCTCTCTCCACTGAAATTTAAAGGTTAGTGTTGAGTAAGCTCTGTTAGTTTAGGTTACTTGCACTGCAATCTGCGATTTTTGTTGGTCTCCTTTGCACTTAACTGATCCTTAATGTGAACTTGCAATTGTGGTCTTAAAAGTTTAATTTCTTCTTTGTGTGGATTTATGTTGAGATTTCGTTTGATTTATGTTTACGTTACTTATGTGCCTTTTTGTTTGATGATTTATGTTGACATTTCGTTTGATTCAAGTTCCTGTGAGTGTCTGGTATTCAGTTCTCTTCTTTAATAAGTATGATCTCTTGTTAGCATCTATGTAATACAACTTTAATTCAGGTTTAATTCACTTGTTAGCATTTGTGTAATACAACTTAAATTCAGTTTTAGTTCACTTGTAGCATCCGTGTAATACAACTTTAATTCCAGTTTAATTCACTTGTAACATCTGTGTAATACGACTTTAATCAAGTTTAATTCACTTGTTAGCATCTGTGTAATACAACTTCAATTCAGTTTTAATTCACTTGTTAGCATCTGTGTAATGCAACTTCAATTCAGGTTTAATTCACTTGTTAGCATCTGTGTAATACAACTTCAATTCAGTTTTAGATCACTTGTTAGCATCTGTATAATCTAATTTTAAATTCAAGTTTAATTCACTTGTTAGCATTTGTGTAATACAGCTTTAATTCATGTTTAATTCACTTGTTAGCATTTGTGTAATACAACTTCAGTTCAATTTTAGTTCACTTGTTAGCATCCGTGTAATACAACTTTAATTCAGGTTTAATTCACTTGTTAGCATCTGTGTGTATACAACTTCAATTCAGTTTTAGTTCACTTGTTAGCATCTGTGTAATACAATTTTAATTCAAGTTTAGTTCACTTGTTAGCATCCGTGTAATACAACTTTAATTCAGGTTTAAATCACTTGTTAGCATCTGTGTAATACAACTTCAATTTAGTTTTAGTTCACTTGTTAGCATCTGTGTAATACAATTTTAATTCAAGTTTAATTCACTTGTTAGCATTTGTGTAATACAACTTCAATTCATGTTTAATTCACTTGTTAGCATTTGTGTAATACAACTTCAATTCAGTTTTAGTTCACTTGTTAGCATCCGTGTAATACAACTTTAATTCCGGTTTAATTCACTTGTTCATATGTGTTATACAACTTTAATTCAAGTTTAATTCACTTGTTAGCATCTGTATAATACAACTTTAATTAATGTGTAATTCACTTGTTAGCATCTGTGTAATTCAACTTCAATTCAGATTTAGTTCACTTGTTAGCATCTGTGTATTACAATTTTAATTCAGGTTTAATTCACTTGTTAGCATATGTGTAATTCAACTTCAATTCAGTTTTAGTTCATGTTAGCATCTGTGTAATACAACTTCGTTTCATGTTTGATTCACTTGTTAGCATTTGTGTAATAAACTTTTAATTTAGATTTTATTGAGATTTAATTCAGTTGTTAGCAAAGTGATGCTCTTCTAGCAGATTAATCTATATGTCTCTCTCTAGTCTTTTAATATTAGTAATACACTCTTTAATGATGTGCAGAAAAAATATGACAAATATAGCGGTGATTCTTTACTTCAATGGACGATGGGATCCTAGCAACAAATATATTAACTACTTGGCAGATGGTGTGTTGATACACACAGAGTCAACGTTTGCAACCCTCGTTTTTGTAATTGCTACTCAATTGTCAATAGACACATCAACAAGTTAAGTTGAAATCAGATATAAAATTGATGAAAGGTCTCCTCCAATTCAAATTCATAATGATATGGGGGTAAAGGTATACCTTGAAACTAAAAAGGAACATCGAGATATGACAAGATACCCTTTATGTGTCACAACAACTGAACCAGTCAACTTGGAGACTAATGCTGCACTAATTCCACTTTAGTTTTCAGACACTTCCGGAGATATGAGGGTTATACACAATTCATACTTCTCTAATACATTTAATGGTATTGATCAAGCAATAGAGTTAATTGGATTCGGATCATGTGAGGAAGTTGATGAGCTAGAAGAATTAGCACCAGGCATCATTATTAATTTCAATCACTCTTTATTTGAAAAAGATCAGGTGTATAAGAATAAATATGTCCTCACTAGTGCACTAAAATGACATTCCATTCTTAATCATTTTCAATTCAAGACAACAAGATCAAGCGCAATAAGGTAAGACCAAAATTCAAGACACTTTAAATTATTAATTATGTATTAATATTTTTTCTACAGCTATTCGATACAGTGCCTAGAAGAAAGCTGCAGTTGTAGTTTACGAGCTTCAAGCTTGAACAAATCTGAAATGTTCAAGATTAGAGAATTTGAAAGCTAACACACTTGTTTGTTGCTACATAATTCATTATCGGAAAGACTAGAAACTAAGAGTGTTGTTGTGAGTATTGTGTTGTGGGTAAATATGCTGAACCAGATGTTATTTACACACCAAAAGACATACAACGTGACATGTTAGCTGAATATGGTGTGCGACTCACATATCTGCAAGCTTGGAGAGCTAAAGTAACAACTCTTGAATTAATCCGGGGTTATCCAATTTAATCATATGCAAAGTTGCCAAGCTACTTTCACATACTAGAGACAACTTACCCTGGTTCTCATATAAGATTTCACAAATCAGAGGATGACCATTTTTATATGTGTTTGTAGCTTTGTTCACCTCGATAAAAGGATGGGAATATTGTAGAACAATTGTAGTTGTTGATGGAACTTTCTTAAAAGGAGCATACAAAGGGACACTGCTAACTGCTAATACCTTAGATGCAGCAGGTCAGACTTTCGAATATGATACTACTGTTTTCTATATTGAATTTTTGAACTATGTATTAAAATTGCATTATGATTGCAGTAAAAATATATTAAAATTGTATTTAAAAAAAGTATACATGCTGCAGGGAGTATATTGCCACTTGCTTATGCTATTGTCGATTCAGAGAATGATTCATCATGGAGGTGATTTTTTGAGAAATTCAGGGATGCATTCGGTCAAAGATCAATAAGTGTATCGTTTCCGATAGGCATGCAAGCATTATTAAGGCAGTTTCAATAGTTTATGATGAAGTACCTCATTTTGCATATATGTGGCACTTACTGCACAAACATAATGAAAAATTTCAGAAGAAGTCAACAAAGGGTCACTGAGTTGTTCTACTCTATGGCAAAAACATACACCATGACAGAATTTAATCAATGTATGACAATGGTTGAGAAGATAGATAAGAGGATCAAAGATTACTTGTTGAACATTGGATACAACAAATGGTCGCGTGTGCATGCTGAAGTAAACAGAACTTGGATGATGACATCAAATATAGCAGAATCAGTCAATTCACGAACAAGACATGACAAAGTTCTTACAGTCTTGCAACTTTTGGAATTCATGAGACAACTTGTACAGAAATGGAATAACAATAACAGATCAAAGGCGACATTTTCAGGTTTTCACCTTGAAAAAAAGTATGAAAATATATTGCAGTGCAATAAAACAGCATCAGAGAAATTAAAGGTATGCCTAATCTGTTTGCTAGTATTTTTTTCTTCGGATTCATATCTAACATCTCTCTTGAATATATATTTGTTTTCATAGTTTGTAGAGACAAATAAATATGTGTATACCGTACTTGATGGTATTACACAATTCACAGTATGTCTTTACCAACGTACATGCACATGTGGGAGATTTCAATTGGATGAGTTACCATGTCCACATGCTTTGGCCGTTTTAACAATAAAACACACTGGTATGAGAAATATTGTTCGGCTTACTATACAAGAAAAAATTTATTGTTGACATATCAATTTTAATGGATCCCCTGCCAAATGAAAGTACATGGAACACACCAACACATGTTCTTGAAGATGTTGTACTTCCACCTCATGGAAAGAGACCTCCGGGAAGCCAAAAAATAAAAGACATACTCAACTGAGAGAAGATGGATTCAAGAAGGCGAAAATTACATGCAACGATTGTGGACAACATGATCACAACAGGAAGACTTGCAAAAAATCAGGCCTTATGATCAAGAATAAAAAAATAATTTGTTTTAGTAGTTTGTTTTAGAAGATCATTGACTCTACGAATTTGGATCATGTTCGGTTATATGGTTTATATTTTTAGTTCCGCAATCTCGTGTTTTTCAGTTTAATAGAATGCTTTCTTAGTTGTGCAATTTCATGTTATTCAGTTTACTGGAATGTTTCTATGTGTATAGTTACATTTTATATGATATATAGATGAAATGATATAGTTTACTGGAATAACCCAGTTGAGCTTGAGGCTTGGAAATGTCTTGTTGAGTATATTTGTCAGGTTGGGGAATTTGGGTGATGCTTGGTATGTTTTTGGTTTGTTAGTATTTGTGTAATATAGCTTTAATTCAAAGTTTAATTCACTTGTTAGTATTTGTGTAATACAACTTTAGCTTAGGTTTAATTCCCTTGTTAGCATTTGTATAAACACAACTTTAATTCGGGTTTAATTCAATTGTTACCATTTATGTAATATAGATTTATTTCAAGTTTAATTCAGGTTTATTCACTTGTGGAAATTTTAAGGTTAGTGTTGAGTATGCCCTGTTCACTTGAAAATCCTGAAATAATTACCATGACAACATCAATAAGGACACAAAGAAGGAACAACTTCAAATAGAAGACATACATATAAACACACACAGTTAGGTATATAATATTAAGACTTACAAAATAGACCAATACAATTTTTCATAGCCATAGTAACTACAAATTGTTTTACATTATATAGTTTTCATAGTCATACTAACAAATATAACTATATTCCTTTATCTAACTGGTCTTTCGTCTTCACTTTGAAGGTCACTCGCTTGCTTCCTTCTTGTATATTCCCATAATATAGCTCCATCGAAGAATGTCTGCCTTTACTTGTTGATTTAGAATATGTTGGCCATTACTTACAAACTCCGCAAATGCAGCAACGAAAACTCCACATTCCCTACAAAATTCAATATAAAATTATTATCAAAAAATCAAATCAATACAAAAAAAACACATATTTGATAATACTTACAACGAATCTTCTTGTTGTTTGGGACCATCTTTAGTTATGAAATGAAACTCAATTTTCTCGAACTCATTTATCTCACTGTATTTTGGTGTTGCCTTCAATTCAGGACGCTTATCATAGAACTTAACCACACTTAAATAATATGGTAAAACAACCGAAAGCATCTCAACAATATTTTTTACCTCTAAATTCACCCCACCCCTAGCCGAAATGAGTTATACACCTCCAAAGACCTTTGCCCAATATCAAGCACCACAAAAATCCAGTGACGATTCTCTTTAATGTTTAGTGGAATAAGAACAAAATCCACTTTATCCCATGAGGTACTTGCCAACAAACGACGTCCACTGATATACCGGGCAATATCATTAGAATCTAAAACATTAAAGTTTTTCTTATCCTCATGAGCATCACAAAGTTTAAAGAAAGAATTGGTAATCTTTGTCTTGAAAACACAATCAGTCATCGTAAAACGAACATTACTGTTGGTTTCATATTTTCCTTTCTTTCTTAGGTAATAGAAAATGACATCAATATGCTGCAAAAAAAAAAGATTGAAATGTAAGAATAAACAGTCTCAACAAACAAACATTAAATTAACCCACAAGGAATACGTTGAGTACACAAATCATGTTGATAAACTAGAGGAAAATCTTTTTGGCTAACTATCAGAAGGTCTTGTGCTAAAACTACATAATGCAAAAGGTATTCTTAATTATAATTTCTATGGACTAAATTGAGTACTAAAAATATATATACCTATAAAAAGAGATAATAATGAGGCCTTTTTTACAAGAAAAATGGTTCAAATTTGCTCTTGAAATTACAAAGTAATAGGCTAAACTGCAGAAACTTCAACTCAAAGTTAAGGAAAAACTCTGTTTTCGCCCCAAGTGTGGCTCATTCATCACATATTGGTGAAACAGAACAGTGATAGAACTTATGAAGATGCTCAATTTCTACCAGAAAAAAACTTAGAGACAATAGTAACTGTAACGACCTGTTTAGTCGTTTTGAGCAGCAGATTTTATTTCTGGAAAATTGGCTGAGGCAACGGACCCCACGACGGACCGTCACAGGCACGACGGACCGTCGCAGGGTCTCGTTTCAATATACTTAGGAATTCTGAAATTGGGTACTGAAAATCGACTCTCTGAACTTCGTAACGAACTTGCAGGACGGACCGTCACAGGTGTGACGGACCGTCACAGTCCACTTGAGTTATAAGAGGCTACGACGACCTGCGTGACGGACCGTCGCAGGCACGACGAGACGTCACAGGTTGCGCAAATTCCAGGCAGAATCGGATTTCTTCACACGTTTTAAGGGACATTTTGGACTATTCTTTCCTTAATTATAGATTTCGTGGGTTTATATTAATAACTCAAATTCTTGAGGGATAAAAGGGGTAACTTTGGGTTAATTAGTGGGGTATTCTTGCCATCTTTTACACTTAATTATATGTTAATTAGGGTAAAAGAAAGAGGGTTTGAATAAGAAAAAGAGAAAAGAAAAGAGAGAGATAGATTGATCGATTGAGAGAGTCGAACGAGGAAGAAGAATATCAAAGCTTGGGAAATTGCTTGTTGATTCCAATTCTTCGGTGGAGGTAGGTTATGGTTTCTTTTACGATATTCGTAGTGAACTCTTAATAGTGAATGATATGTATTGGTGGTATTGTAAACCTGTCTATATGCTTAATTGTATGCTTGCATGAATATGATTATGTGATTTTGATAAAACAAGCATGATGAAAACCATTGAATCCCAAATCTTGAAAGAAACTTTAATCTACGTTATTAATGATGATGCCTTGATATAAAAGAAGGCTTGATGAATTAAAGTAATGGGATTGATGATGCCTTGGTATAGAGAAGGCTTGATGAACGGATAGAACGAGGTTAGTGGATCGGAGTGTCACGTTCCGACACATAGTATTAGTGGATCGGAGTGTCACGTTCCGACACATAGTATTAGTGGATCGGAGTGTCACGTTCCGACACATAGTATTAGTGGGACGGGTGTCATGAACCGACACGTAGAATTAGGGGATCGGAGTGTCACGTACCGACACATGTAGGAGATCGGAGTGTCACGTTCCAACACATGTAGGGGATCGGAGTGTCACGTTCCGACACATATAGGGGATCGGAGTGTCACGTACCGACACATATAGGGGATCGGGTGTCACGAACCGACATGTAGAATTAGGGGATCGGAGTGTCACCTACCGACACATAGTGGTAGGGGATCGGAGTGTCACGTACCGACACAAGAGGAAGAAAGATAATGAATCTTGAAAGATGATAATATACTCAACATAATGAACTTAATTCCCAAATGAGTATGGTATTGAGGCTTGAGCCCTCATGGATGAACTTGATGGTACTTATTGATGATTATAGTACTTGTTGTTGTTACATGTTGAGTTTATAGTTGATTATGATATTAACTGATATATACTGTTTTCTATTTTGAGTTGGCCGACGATATCTACTTAGTACTTGTGGTCGTACAGACCCCCTAATTTTATGTTTTCTTCTTTGTTATTTGTGGAATGCAGCAAACATTCCGTCAACTTCAACTCAACAGTAGATCTAGCCAGTCTTCACTACCTTCGGAAATTCAGGGTGAGCTAATGCGTCTAGCTTGGACTGGATCTTCTTCTTCAAGTCTTGATGCCTTGACTTCCGGCATGGACTAGCTTCTTATGTATTTTTAGCTTTTTAGACATTCGAGTTAGTAATTTGATCATAGATGTTCTTGTGATGATGACTTCCAGATTTTGGGGATAAATAATAGTTTTGAATTGTTTTAGTAATGAGTTTAAGTCTTCCGCATTATATTTCTGTTGATATATCTTGAAATGTTAAGGTTTAGATGGGTTGGTTCGCTCACATAGGAGGGTAAATGTGGGTGCCAGTCGCGTCCCGGTTTTGGGTCGTGACAGTAACTTACTGAAGCTGACATATTTTATATATTTCTAGCTCCTGTATATGCATATCTGTGGATTCTTAATGATACAATGAACCTCAAAAGAAAAAAATTGAAGCTAGAATGACAAAAACTTGATTACAAGTTTCACCCTTTTCGCAATATCCTGAGCTTTTGTCCTTTTGAAGACAGAGACAAAGGGAACAAGAACAGAAAGAAAAATGACTTGCAAGCTATAGAATTACAATGTCACACAACTAAAGAGCTTCAATAGAAGAAAAATACAATATATCTACACAACTAAACAGAAAGAATTTTAGTTGAGACAAAGGCAAACTCAAGATTAAGAAACAGAAAGAATCAAAGAAATATTAACGTCCAACTAAAATTTATATAACAAACCTCATCACACCATTGTTGTCCAGAATGTGCCAATTTGAAAAAGTAGAGTCTTTCATCTACCTACAGATACCCAATTCAAATGCTGGATTGATAACATTAAGAGCATATGTATAAGGTTTCTTTCCCCTATCAAAACAAAACAAAAATTAAAAAATACTCAAAACCGAGACAGGAACAACTAAAAAAGAGACAAATACGAAACTAAAAAAGAGGTACAGAGCGTTCCACAA
This sequence comes from Solanum peruvianum, assembly GCA_027705065.1. NCBI lineage: Eukaryota > Viridiplantae > Streptophyta > Magnoliopsida > Solanales > Solanaceae > Solanum > Solanum peruvianum. The sequence continues at coordinate 15,812,829 of JAKWJD010001765.1, forward strand.
GTTGAATTAAGCTTGTATATATTATGAATTAGGAAAATTATCCCAAAAACATCAAAATAAATTACCTCTTTTTTGTACCCGTATAAGCCACTTAGTGAATGAATCGATCAAATCAGATTCATCATCTCCTCAGGTTGCATATAAAAAAGGATGTTTTGTCTCAAAAACCTGACGTGTAACACATGAAGTTCCTCCAGATTCAAAATGTTGTGTGAAGGGAGATGTTATTAACTTTCCTAGATTTTTCTTTCTGCCACGTTTCTTCGGTGACACTTTCTTTTTGTTTTGATCAACTTGGGCTTTTTTTTTAGATAAGATTCTTCAGTCCTATTGATTTGAGAAGGATCTTTATCAAGTAAAATAAAGTCATCAAAAGTATGCAAAGGTTTTTGACAATCCTCTGTTGCATCTGCATATAATAGATATATTGATTAATTTACAATCAACAGATGCAACACTTATTATGTTGGTTGTTTTTACTACATTACCATCAGGTTTCGCCCCGACTGTATTCACATCAGCGACCTCTTGGACTGTAAGCAAAATAAATATTTTAATAATGTTATCAAAATAAAACGAAAGAAGTTTAGTTGAAGTTAAGAAAATGAATACCGTTTATATCAGCAACACCCTCTGACAGAACTTTTTCAATAGCAATTCCTGCAACATCTTCATCTGTACATAACAAGAACATTTAAAAAAACAGAATTCAATTAAAATATATAAAATATGTAATATATTTGTATAAAATCCTTCATTACCTATTTTACTTGATACTCTTTCAAAATTTTCAACATCAACAAATCTAACTGAAGTTTTAAGCACTTGAGATTCTTCATTTTGATTTGATCCCATAACATGAGCATCGTTCCCTCTCGATTCATTTACAGATGCATTAACACGGGGAGAAAATTTTGTATATGCAATTAACATATTATAAAAAATAACATATCAAAGTTAACTGGAAAATGAAATATCGAATTCGTGTCACTTCTAGATTAACTGGAAGAAACTAATAGACTATATATTAAAATTATATTATGAATATAACAGAATGTACTGAAAATATAAAAGAACCTCCATTAAAATCTAATCCACCCGAAAATGTCTCGCCACCATGCTTCTTAGATGGTTCCTTGACTTCTCGAATAACAGAGCTGCTACCACCAATCTTAGCAAACAGCAAAGAAATATCCTCCAATAATGTTCGTTTGAGTTCACCACAAATTCTTTGATTTGATTGAATCCTAAATCAATCTTCTCTTCAAGCGCTTTGTTATTTTCATTCACCTAATAGATAATAAATAATAATGCAAATATTAAAAAAATAACAGTTTTAAAATAAAAAGCCTAAAGTTTAGTTTGTGTATACTTTTACAAGCTCTTTTCTCAATTCTATGACTTCATTGGTCAAAATGTCTAGACCATGACTTGATCCTTTAGGCTCCAATTTAAAAATTTCAGCATGGTAATCACGAGTTCAGGAAGCATGAATTTGGATACTTCATCTTCACTGGCCACTATGTTCTCAAACTGAAAAAACCAAATACACAAAATAACATTAGATATAGTAACTTGAGTTCAAATAAACAATGTAATAAAATGTATTAACTTTGTACAAATACCTTGTTTTTTGTAGGCATGAAGAGACATTTCTCAAAATATTTTAACCATGGACTTTCTGCAATTGTCTTCCAATTCAAGATTCTTGGAATAGAATCAGCAACACGAATAGCTATATCTTCATCAACCTTTGAACAACTCTCAAATATCCAAATTTGAAGAGCAAGAGGCAAGCAACCAATTTTTTAGTACTTATGTGTTGACTTAACCTCATGCCTCACAGAATCAGACAACTTTTTGTAGACATCTAAACCCCACGGATATGAATTGAATTTTCCCTTTTCACAAGGTAAAATTCTCTATTACTAATTTGGTATTCGTTGTCCTCATATGAAAATAAAAAATCATTAATGAAGTATAGAACAACCAATGAAACAGCTGAGTCATCATCTATGAATTTTTTAGCTAAAAACAGTGCACGTAGATGACTCTCTGGAACTGTGATTTTTTTCAGAAAATAACTACTCATCAAACTACATTTAGAATTGGGAACATTGATAGAAGTGTCATTACTAACACAATTTAAGCCCGTAACTATCCCAAATTCTCTAAGACCAAAAATAACTCTTTGTTATTTATTTCAATAGCAAACACATCATCCGGTGTGTGTTTTAACTCTCTATTATAAGACAATGAATAAGTTGTAGTTGTGTGCTCGATTTTGGAAGGTCAAGAAAGTACCCAAAACATGTATTCCTAAACAACTCAAGTTGTTTATCAGATAAAGATATTTTGATTTGTTCAATGACACTATGATTAGTGTAACGTGACCACCTACTCGAAAATTACACAACATCAGGATGTTTCCAGAATTTACGATCCTGCATATGCATTAACATGAATTAAAAATGTATTACTACATACTAAAGATGAATGAAGATGAATTTCACATACTATGTGTCGAAGAATGATAGTAATCAGTTGAATAAAAGATGAGTTAAAGTTGAATTAAAGTTGAATTAAAGATGAATTAAAGTTGAATTAAAGTTGAATGAAAGTTGAATTAAAGATGAATTTCACATACTACATCTAAACAAACAGCAGCAATCAACATACAACCATTGCTAAACACAAATAACTAAGAAGTACTAGCACATACCGGATTTTTACTCTCTGGTAGAATGACACTTTTGGGTAAACGATTTCGTGTTTTTCCATCATTCACCGGCTTTTTCTTCTCCAATCCATCTTATTTTTCAAACTTTTTGACTAAAATTGAGGAGGTAAATCCTCAAAATCATCATCACTGTCAACGAGTTTCTTCGCTGTAGATGCCAAAGTAACACATATTTTTTTCGATTTCTTCATTGTTTTAACCTCTTTAACTCGTTTTTTACCTTTCTTTTGCTTCTTGTTTTGTTCCTCATTGTTCTTCTCCTCATTGTTCTTCTCCCCCGATATTTGTGAGATTTCCAAACTAAAACTTGGAACTTTATCCATATAAGTAGAAGACAAAACTTGAAGCTTCTTTAGATTTCTTCGATAAACTTTCGAATTCGAAGTATCAATATCCCTCACTAGACGCGGACTTCTTCTAAGACCTTCTTCCATTAAAATTTGTGCAGAAAAATGGAGAAAAAAAACCTGATTTTTTGAACAGACGAGACAAAGAGAAGGAGAAAGAAAAAGAAAAGAGCGAGAGAGGATATGACTTGAGCGAATACGTTTTACTTTGTTTAAAAATTGTATAAAAAAGGAATAAATGGGTTCTAAAATTGTTTTGAGTTAATATAGCTAAAAGTTGACAAAATGGTAATGAATAAAAAGTGTACTTAAAATTGGTAATTATAAAATAAAAGCCTTTGTTTATGTAATTTTTCCTATATATATATATAATATTTTTACAATTGTCAATATAACTTTGTTATTTTTCTGATTATTGACATAACCAATTAATCAAAGCAAAAAAATTCAAACCAAATAAAATTTATTTTGGTTAGAATTGTATTACACTTCTTCAAAACTAAAAACCGAAAATCCAAATCGAATAGTATAAAATCGAACCAAAAAAATAAAAAGCACACCCCTAATACGAATTGTTATAGTGAGTTAAAACTTTTGTCTTTTTATAGAGAAAAGACATAGTCACTACTTAAGTTGTGCCGAATTTTTAAAAATACACCTTAACTTTGCAACCGTCCTTTTACCCCACTAAACAATTTTGAATAGATATAATTACATAATTTTTCGTTCATCTGACATACAGAGTGGTGTGCACTCTCTCAAAGAGAGTGAACTACCTAAAATAAATAATATAATTTTATTTTTACAAGTATTTTATCATAAAATATATTGTCACGACCCCAAAAAAATGGATGTGATAGCACTCGTCTTATCCAACCAAGACAAGTCAGCCTAAAACTCAACTATAACAATAAATTGCGAAAAATTTACTATCAACTTACATTATACCCCAAAACCTGGTTGTCACGTGTACAAGTCTCTAAAGTATTACAATTGAATAAAAAAAATATAAGTCTTATATGATTTTATCTCTAGAGTAGAACAAAATCATAAACATGAGTAAGGAGGAATGCTGAGATGACCAACAACTACCTCACAAATCTCTAGGAAGCCTCGGAAAAGAAGAGAATATATCATAAAGGTCCAGGCTAGTGACCTACAAAAAATTGTAGAGGTAAGGTGTGAGTACCAAACCACACGGTACTCTACAAGTAAACCTCTAAACACAAGCTAAGGTGATGAAATACGGGTACTCCTACCACCCCAACCGAACCTCCAAAATAACAACCTGCATAAAAATCAGTCCAACATAACAACTCACAATTTACATAGCACATAACTCAACAAAAACACCTAGACAAGTTACATATCCTCAACAACAACACTTGGACAAACATATCCTCAACAACACTTTGAGTAATTAAATATCCTCAACGACAATAATTTGCCAAATTACATATCCTCAACAAAAACATTTTAACAAGTTTTATACCCTCATCAACAAGCTCAGTATTCATCAATCACAAGTTCCACAGAAAGGCACTCACAAGATCAGCAAAATACAATACCAAGTTCACTAATGATAAGCATGTGCAAATGCAGTGGAATGCAATGTCAAATATAATGATGCATGTCTAACCTAGTGATACACACCCATTGTCTCTCAGTCCGGGATCCATGGAGAACATATCTGTCCATGTATCTATCGCGAATCACGACATGACCCTCGATAATAGTAACCATCGCGGCGCGATACGTCCCTCAAAATATAGTATCCATCGCGGTGCGCGATACGTCCCTCGAAATGGTACATCCTCCTAAATTTCTCATTCCTTCTCAATGCACATAAAACTTTCCACAATCATGTCTTATAATAATGCAAATGACATGTCACACAAATAAACAAGATATAAGTATTTTCATAATATTGCACAATTCACAACAACACAATTATGATATCACACTAATAATGATTCAACAAGCCTTCAAACCTTTCTCAACCCATCACACATAAACAATTAATCACATTGCTATTTATTACCCCTTTTTCATCATTAGAATTATTCAACATCGACAAGTCAACCCTCACCAAGTTCCATTACTCCAAACATATACCACAAGGAAATACACACATTTCATATACTTAACAAGAGTTTAGAAATCCATTTGCCTCAATCAATCAAGAATTAACTTTGTGACTTGAGCCTTCCCTTTTCGTTGAATTTCAAACTTAAAGCAATCTATTCAAATAAATGACCACGATAAATTTTGAAACTAACAACATTCATATTGCTACATGTATAACTTAGATCTAAAACTCACCCAAATTTATAATAAAGTTTCTAATTCTTGATTCCAACCAATAGATCAAATCTCATATAATTGCTCCAAAAACAACAATCATCATAGTTTTCATATAAAACTTAATCCCAATATTTAATTACCTATCTCAATATAGAAAAACTTAATTTATAATAGGAGAATAAAATAATAATATTAAGAATTAGAAGCCACTAGTTAAGAACCAATGACAAAAATAAAAACATGAACCTCATTTCAGTTCAACTCTTATATGACCATAATGATTATAATAATTTAAATGCATATAAGTTTAACCATTTCCCTTCACCCCCAATGTCACCTTGGTAATTTCTCTGACTACATGACTATGTAATACGCCTCATTTGGTAGTTGAATAATAATAGTATAATCCTTACAGCATCGTTTTCAATTTCCTATCTGCCAACATATTAAAAAATGTATTTGTATGATATATTCTTATTTCCATTTTTATAAGTTCAGTCCTACAAGACTTACAAATAATCCCCATAACCATTATCGATAGAAGCAATAATTTGTCCTCAATCTAGTAAGTTGACACCAAGTCTCAAATTCAATTCTTTCCACACCAAATACGTAATAATAATAATAATTTTGTATATAATGACCTCTATGCATAATCACAAGTTCATGTATTAACATAAATTATACATGGTTTTGACCTAAAATCTACTCCTGATTACATAAAGAAATTTATATAAAAAATAAGAATAATTACCTTGACACCTTAAGATGAATGTATCAATTTTTCTCCTCCTTTTTCTCCCTTCCTTTTCGTTTCTTCTTCTGCATATTTTTTTTTTTTTTCTGTTCGTTCTTATTTTTCTAAACCTAGACGCCTAACACTTTTAACATTCAGGGCACTTTGCCCTTTTATTAAAAATTATTATTATTATTATTATTTTACTTATTTATATAATTTACTTTTCTAATTTTTTCTTCCTTTTTTTCATTATTATTAGTAACAAAATAATCCTTTATTAAAGTTGAAAATCATGTCACTAACTCTTATAAGTTATAATCATTTATAAAATATATTAAAAGGTTAATATAAAAATAATAGTTAAAATTCTTAAAACGATTAAGAGGGTCGTCACATTATTCACCACTAAGAATCATGTTCGTCCTCGAACATAAGGAAGAAGAAAGAAGAATAACCAACACGCTCAAAATCCTGAGGTATGATTTTTCAAAATTTTGTTCATCTCTCTGAGTGATAACCTCATCTTTAGGAGCATTCCTCAAGATCAACTACCAATATTTGAACTTTAGAATCAAAATATGATAGATTTACAAATGAGAAGTGATTATCAAGTCACAGACTAACCCATGAATTCAACCTAAAGTGAAACCCATTAGACCGTAACAATACCATCATGACGAGTCTTTTCTCGCATAACCAAGATAACACTGTGAATAGATACCGGCTACAACCAGAAGTGAACTTTAACCACCACCACATTCAGAATGCACAACCATGACATATCTTATCAAGATTTCGTTTTCACAACATAATCTTTCCACGAACTTAAATTATAAAAATATGATCTCTAGACATCGGAAACTCACCTAGAGAGGATCAAACTTATCTAACCCAACGAATAAAATGATTAAGTAAACACCAACAAGTGATACACTTAAAATGCAAAACCTCTTAGCTCTTATAAGTTCTCATAAACAAGTTAGTACGTGTAAAGCTACTCAAAAACTTCAACTGCCTCAATGCAACACCAAATCTATCACATCTAAAATCACCAAATCTACTCAAGCACTCTACACTATCAAAAGGATATCACGGGATCGGTATATCCGATCCACCACAAGGAACTCTCCACCCAAGTAAAAATATGTGTGGGCATAGGTAGTGAGTAATACTCTAAATCATGTATAGAATGAAGTAGGTGGTCATATAAGAATATACAGAACTAAAATTGAAGAACACTACATATTTCTTCCGTAGTGCCCATATCAAATATTTCATTCATAGGACTTTCTCTCTTTAATTTTCTAGTTACCCACAATCACCAATCTAGTCTCAATCATAGTTATTCACATACTTGTTTTATCGAACCACATATGCTCTTCACAATACATCACTAGGGTCAACACTCTTAATACTAACATAACATCATAGACACACCAGCCATTTACCTTACTCTCAAATAATCACTAGTAGCAAAGTCTTCTTAGCAAGCACATTGTCGCCTCCAAAATTTTTGAACTATGACTCTCTTTCTTTTCGTTTCAGCATTTCATGACAAATTCAGGTCACCCTTAAAACTTATAATGCTAATTTTAAATTTAAAAGTACATTACCATCAAAATACAACAATTAAATCGCACCCAATTCAACTCTACATATTTTTCAGATACCAATTTTAACTATCATTCACACCATCATATGCCTCATACCATCACTTAAGAAATTCTTGCTCACTCCAATAATTTGAATACCAAAAGCTCATAACCTCTACTCACTATTAAATGTCTATGTAACACATCATAACATTCTGTATCGTCTCATCAACAAGTAGTTTTGATCTCCTCAAATCCTCATTAATTATGTAAAATTGTAGACCCACACCGTTGAACATAAATAGGTTATCTATCATAATTTGAACAATTTAGCTCCACATAAGAACACATAATCTTACACACCTCACTGTTAATCACACAAATCAAAATCCATCTTCATAAAAATTGTTGATAAATTCTCAATGATTCTATACCGAATAATTCACATCCTTAGTCATATTTGAACTTGTAAATGAAAAATTTATACATCCTTCAACTTCTAACCAAGACTATATATGAGAAGTCTTATTTTTAACATCTCTTAAATTTCAACCATGCTACAAAATTCTAATTATCTTGAAATCTTCAACATACCAAACTTCTTGCTCCTTTTTCTTTTTTACACGCTTACCAATCTTATTCTTTGACTAACAACCCATGATATTTTGCCTAATAATTTAAATAAAAATTTTAAGATAAGTATTTACTTTTAGGCCCTTTAATAATATAAAGTAACAAATACTACGATCCAAACTATGCACATGTCATTCCAATTTCTTAATACGTCATACCATTGATTATTTCTTACCTTATTTATTTCATACATTGACTGTATCTACTATCACGAATATAGAGTTGCGATGAGAACTTGAATTATGATTCCAACTGTGTAGACCAATTCTATTATCTATCATCAGGAGCTCATACATTAAAGATCTTTATAATTTCATATATTTTAGCTTATCATTGATCGCCTCTTAGTCAATTTTACCATATGCTTCATTAAAAAATCATCAATTGTACTAGTTACCAAATTCGAAACTATAAAATAACTTATCACCATACTCGAGTCACACGTATGTAGACTTATTTATCAAATCTTATCCAGCAATTTCGCGGATATGGATGTCGTATAACACTATCACAATAATCTAGGCAGAATAGATGGAACCACATATTTCTATATTACATTATACACTATTGCTAAAGATAAATATTTAGCCTTTGCAATCAAGGTAAAAATCATTATTCTCACCTCCTTCCAAATGATACACTTCATCCCACTAATTCTTTTCATTTATGACTTTAGTTCCTTTCAATTCTATTTGAGTGGTGGCTTAGCAGCTCCTACAAGTTTTCGCTACTCAAAAAATAATAGTAAATGTCAAACTTAGATACTCACAAGTCAATATTACAATACCAAATTTTTTTTTAAAACAAAGATCCGTATCATATAGCTATGTCTCAGTCACAATCCATCACAAACTCTTATTACTATTATTCTCACTTAGCCTTTGTCATCACGACGAAGTCAACATTTTCAACGACATGACACCTCAAACCCAGTTATACATATCAAATCCAAAAGAGTCACTCTGTCTTATATGCACTTCCTTAGTAATATTCCTAATTACCTTCAAACAAGTATACTCGTTGAGACTTCTTCTACCTATAAGCTTGTCATCTTGATATTGATCCACTTTCATGGAGCTTACGATAAAATCATGACTCATTTAAAATCTTCGACATACACTTCACAATCTAAACACATCAATATCGTACCAAAGATCCACCACTAAAAGCTTCCTTGTAAATAATGCTTAACTCATTCGTGTGTATAAAAAGCTAGTCGGTTTCTCAAATGTGAATACAATATTGAATCTCATTATACGAGCATGTGAAACAAATGGTAACTCTTTATGTATTCAGTAATCGCACATGACATCACCGTATTCATTTCCATATACCACTAGTATCACATTGTAAAAAATTTATTAAATCCACCACTAGACCACACCATACCTAACGAGAAGATCATATCCAAATAGGTCACACAGTTTTATCCATCAAATAGTTGTAAAATATTACCAGATTAGTTTTGTATCTAGCTAAGCTATATGTATTCTTCTGTAGGTCAGGTCAACACCAAAAGTAACACACTCCATAACTCTTACCAAGTAAGCATTAATACTATTGTACAAGAAATTCTAACCTTAATTGGTGCATCATGATTCTTATCATTTCCTAAGCAATCCATTCAAGTTATGATAACTTTACTAATTGTAGTTTACAAAGTTACATGCCCATTAACTAATCGTACTTTTAATCATTTTACTTTCAATTGTTTAACCACTCTAATTATCGTATATACCATACAAGTACAATTCATTTACTAGGGTAACTAATCTTACACAACCCCTTCAAATTGTTGAACATTGTAAATCTAATCACACATCTTTTTCACAACTATATTACTTCTATATTAATATCAGATCTAACATTCAAACCATATACAACACACCAACTACACACACGAGGAACTACACACAAGGCATCACATAAACGAGAGAGAATGAAATGAAGCAATAAGAATCAAAATGGACAAATGATGCACGATAGAGATTCAAGAAGTGAAGATTTTTCTTGAAAGTCACTATAGCCTCTCGAATATAATATAAACGTTTTCATAACGATCCTCGAGACTCTACTTAGACTCCACTTGTACACAATGAGACCTATGAACTAGGGGCACCAATACCATTTTGTCACGATCCAAAAAAATTGATGTGATGACACTCGTCTTATCCCACCATGACAAGTCAGCCTAAAACTCAATCATTACAATAAAAAGAGAAAAATTCACTATCAACTTACATTATACCCCAAAACCTGATTGTCACGTGTAAAAGTCTTTAAAGTATTACAATTGAATCAAAAGAAAATATAAGTCTTATATAATATTGTCTCTAGTGTAGAACAAAATCATAAACATGAGTAAGGAGGGATGCTGAGATGACCAACAACTACATCACAAATATCTAGGAAGCCTCGGAATAGAAGAGAATATATCATAAAGGTCCAGGCTAGTGACCTACAAAAAATTGTAGAAGCAAGGTTTGAGTACCAAACCACACGGTACTCAACAAGTAAACCTCTAAACACAAGCTAAGGGGATGAAATACGGGTTCTCCTACCACCTCAACCGAACCTCCAAAATTACAACCTCTATAAAAATCAGTCCAACGTAACAACTCACAATTTACGTACAACATAACTCAACAAAAATACCTAGACAGGTTACATATCCTCAACAACAATACTTGGACAAACATATCCTCAACAACACTTTGGCAAATTACATATCATGAACGACAATAATTTTCCAAATTACATATCCTCAACAAAGCACTTTAACAAATTTTATATCCTCATCAACAAGCTCAGTATTCATCTATCATAAGTTCCACAGAAAGGCATTCACAAGATCAGCAAAACACAATATCAAGTTCACTAATGATAAGCATGTGCAATGCAGTGGAATGCAATGTCAAGTATAATGATGCATGTCTGACCTAGTGATACACACCCGCTGTCTCTCACTCCGGGATCCATGAGGGACATATCTGTCCATGCATCTGTCACGATGCATGACATGACCCTCGATAATAGTAATCATCGCGGCGCGCGATACGTCCCTCAAAATATAGTATCCATCGCGGCGCGCGATACGTCTCTCGAAGTGGTACATCCTCCTTAAGTTATCATTCTTTCTCAATGCACATAAAACTTTCCACAATCATGTCTCATAATAATGCAAATGACATGTTCACACAAATAAACAAGATATAACCATTTTGATAACATTGCACAATTTACAACAACACAATTATGATATCACACTAATAATGATTCAACAAGCTTTCAAACCTTTCTCAACCCATCACACATAAATCATTAATCACATTGCTATTTACTACCCCTTTTTCATCATTAGAACTATTCAACGTGGACAAGTCAACCCTCACCAAGACCCATTACTCCCAAACATATACCACAACGAAATACACGCATTCCATATACTTAACAAGAGTTTAGAAATCCACTTGCCTCAATCAATTAAGAATTTACTCTGTGACTTGAGCCTTCCCTTTTCGTTTAATTTCCAACTTAAAGCAATCTATTCAAATAAATGACCGCGATAAAATTTCGAAACTAACAACATTCATATTGCTACATGTCTAACTTAGATCTAAAACTCACCCAAATTTATAATAAAGTTTCTAATTCTTGATTCCAACCAATAGGTCAAATCTCATATAATTGCTCCAAAAACTACAATCATCATAGTTTTCATATAAAAATTACTCCAAATATTTAATTACCTATCTCAATATAGAAAAACTTAATTTATAATAGGAGAATAAGATAATAATATTAATAATTAGAAGCCACTAGTTAAGAACCAATGACAAAAATAAAACATGAACCGCATTTCAATGCAACTATTATGTGATCATACTGATTATAATAATTTAAATGCATATAACTTAAACTATTGTCCTTCACCCACAATGTCACCTTGGTCATTTCTTTGACTACGTGACTATGTAATACGCCTCATTTGGTAGTTAAACAATAATAGTATAATCCTTACAACAACGTTTTTAATTTCCTATCTGCCAACATATTAAAATATGTATTTGTATGATATATTCTTATTTTCATTCTTATCAATTCAGTCCTACAACACTTACAACTAATCCCCATAACCATTACCGATAGAAGCAATAACTTGTCCTTAATCTAGTAAGTTGACACCAAATCTCAAATTCAATTCTTTCCACACCAAATACGTAATAATAATATAATTTAGTATATAATGACATCTATGAAAATCACAAGTTCATATATTAACATAAATTATACATGGTTTGACCTAAAATCTAGTCATGATTACTTAAAGAAATTTATATAAAGGATAAGAATAATTACCTTGACGCGATGAACGTATCAATTTCTCCTCCTTTTTCTTTTTCTTTTTCTCCCTTCTTTTTTTGTTTTCTTCTTCTGCATATTTTTTTTTGTTTCTGTTCGTTCTTATTTTTAATAATCTAGCCGCCTAACACTTTAAACATTCAGGGCACTTTGCTTTTTTTTTTTTTTAAAATAAAAATAAAAATTATTATTATCATTATTTTACTTATTTATTTAATTTAATTTTCTAATTTTTTTCTTCCTTTTTTTTTAAATTATTATTAGCAACAAAATAATCCTTTATTAAAGTTGAAAATCATGTCACTAACTCTTATAAGTTCAAAAAAATCCTTTCTTAAAGTTGAAAATCATGTCACTAACTCTTATAAGTTATAAGTTATTTATAAAATCTGCTAAAAAGGTTAATATAAAAATAATGGTTAAAATTCTTAAAATAACTAAGAGGGTCGTCACATATATTTTCTCATTTTTCTTATTATTTTAACTTTTTTTCTTTTTATTTTTTCTCTTTTCTTTCTTCTTTCTTTTCAAAAATTCATTGTCATCTCCAATCATTGAATCTACTTACTTTCAATGTCACCATTTTTATCACAACATCACCTCCTTTTTTTTTATTACTATTAGTTTTACTCTCTTAAAATTTTAAATTGTGTCTAAATATTTTCTTACATTTGGATAAACTCATTAGATTTTAAGATGATCAGAAAGTATCATATAGTTTTTTTTCTAGTTTAATTAAGTTCTTTCAGTTTTTGAAAAATTAATTAATTCTTTTAAAATTATTATTGATAATTTTGAATTTATATGAAAATGAGTAGTTGATGATACCTTCAATTTTTTTTTTAAAAAAAACAATTAATTTTGTTATCAATAATTCAATAAATTCTAAATAATAGTATGAATTTTATAACAATTTGACCGGAGAAGAAGAAGAAAAAAAGAAAGAAAAAGAGTGAAAATAAGTTTCAATTTGACATGGGGGGTGGGAGGTGAAGAAAAAAAAAGAAAAAGAAGGGATAAATCACTTGAAAGTGGGAAGTGGAGATGAAATGAAATTTAAAATATATTAAAATTCAAAAATAAGAGAGAGAGAAATAGAGAAAGGAAAAGATAAAGGAAAAATTTAAAATGAAAAAAAATTATATTTTAAATTAAATTAACACGTGTGATGTAATGATTGGTGTGAACTCATTTGCTTCTTAAAATTTGGGGCTGATCGAAAAATGGTATAATAATATCTGTTCAGTGGGGTGATAGAACAATCGCAAAGTTAAGATATATTTATGAAAATACGAAACAAACTTTATTGGTAAAAAGGCTTTATGTATTTTCTCGTTTTATATTCTAATTTTGGCATGGCAATGCACATTAAAACTGGAGAAATTGAAAAGCCAAAAGTATGCCTACTAATTAGCATTACATGGGCAATTCCGTTACTTGAGTTTTATTGAAAATTATTATCACGTGGGCTTACTAATTTTTTTTTTTGGTTAAAAGGCTTAAATAACATAATTGTTAGGCATTGACACTACCGTTAGTAAATATTTATTTTGTTAGGTTTTTCTTAAACTATTTAATTAGTAAAATACCGTTAACATTTATTTTGTTAGGTCTTTCTTAAACTATTTTGTCAAGCTTGTCAAGGTGCCTGAAGGATGCTGTGAAATAATGAAAAAATGATAATAAAAATAACTTTGATTTTTTTCATGGGTGAGTGATTTAAAATTAGAAGGAAATTGAAAACAAAAAAGAAAAGCAAAATAAGGAGGAGGAAAAAAAAGTATACATGTTTTTGTAATTAATTCAAAAATGTTAAATTTTTTATAGAAAAATTAAATATTTACGATAAAAAGTATATTTTTTTAAAAAATAAATATTTTATCCACTTTAACATCTTTTGTACTTTGTTAAAAATAAAAATTAATAGTGAACAGTGTTGGAAAAAGTTAATTACAAATTCTTTTTTATTTCTTTTTAAATTTTAGTTTCAAGTATTACTAGAATATAAGCATATTAAAATGAGGTAAACCAAGTCATCAACTTCTTGAGTCAAATTCAATGGTTCTTACTCTTATCTTTATTTAATATCTATCAGCTTATTACTTATAGCATTATGCTAACAATACATATAATAATTGCCTCACTTAAAGGATTTTTTTCAATGATGAGTTGATAAAATCTTACCTAAAAGTAATAACTGAGAAAACAATATTAAGTACTAATAATTTCCATTTGAATAGTGTAAAAAATAGTTTTTGAATAAACACGTATGTGAAGTGTATTTATATATTAGGCTGCGAATTAAAATTTCGCTTTAGGTCCCCAATTACGTTGAGCTGCCCCTGACTACATATTAAAAATGTGGTTGTCTAGTTTCAAGTGGAATATATTTTATTTTTAAAAAATTCAGGGAGATAATAGAACTCCCACAAAGTATAAGTATGTAGTCGAGAATTCGATAATAGATTAAGGAGATCTTTATCTATTTTCTCATTAATATATAATTAAGATTTGCCCCATATTTGGAGACATCCAAACTTTCTCCTTGCTAAGCAAATTTGAAATAGTATTAGAAATACCACAAAACTAGTAACCTTTTGTAGATTCAATTAATCTATCTCTACACATTCGTTCACTCTGTAATTATTGTTGAAGAAGAAGAATTACATTACACTAAGTAAGGTATTTTAATTTACATAGTAGTAGTGTATATGTTTAATAGGCAAATTATAGGTTAATTATTGTTCAAATTGAAAATGGGGTTTTGACATTTTAACTCTTCATCCAACTTGACATTCTTAAATAATAGTGCCAAATAAAAAATTCTAATGAACAATAATATCTTTTCAGATCAATTGAAAAATAAAAATGATAGAATACAAAAGAATATTTATTATTTCACTATCGTCTATTTTATCGGATTATATTCTTTTTCTCTTGACATATATTTTAAAATTTCATTAATTATTAGTTCTCCTTGTATCACTTGCCATATATTTTCTTGACTATATATACTCCCGAATCTCTTACCATATATTTTATCAAAGGACAAAAAGTTTAATAAACATTTTAAAGGAATTTCATGCCTTCCCTTTTAAAGTAATATAAATATAGATGTCTCCCAAAAAAATATAAATATAGATTATGTTATTTTATTAAAATATAATTAAAGATTTGCCATATTTGGAGATCCAAACTTGCTCCGTCATAAGCAAAACACCTTAAATTTAGATAAACACGTGGGAGGTTTTCAATGGTTTTTTGAAATAGTATTAGAAATACGGCAAGACTCGTACCTTTTTTTTGTAGATTCAATTAATTTCTACACATTGTTTTACTCTGCAGCAATTGTTGTTATTGAAGAAGAAAGAATTACATTACACTCAACAAGGTAAGAATAAAAAATGAAGTTATTTTAATGATTTTTACATGGTAGTGTATGTATTTATAGGCTAATTATAGGTTAGTTATTATTTAAATTGGAAATGGGGTTTTGACATTTTTCTTAATCCATATTTGTACTAGTCATGAAAGAGATTAGAGACGGAACACATTCCAACCGTACTCCACTTGCTCTTGATGTAGATGATTTCAAGGTGATGATCTATTTACAACGCAACATAATTATAGTAGTAATTTGTTAAAATAGCCATGTTGAATGTGTGTGTCTAATGCACAGGGCGATTTTTCATTTGATGATACGTTTGGTAATTTGGTAACTGAGGTATTGCCTTCGTGTCTCGAAAAAGAAGTAGATTCATTAGAAGGTCATGGCAACATTGATGGAATATCGAATGGGCATATGAGGGCACCATCAATGTCAAATGCTGGAAAGTTACTTTCAAGCCCATTGTTTCCTGAAGTTGATGCCTTGTTATCTCTGTTTAAGAATTCTAGTTCACAATTGGTGGAACAAAAAAGACAGGTATATCGTTATGTCATATCTACTGTTCATTCTCGAGAGTTTTTAACTAAAACCCCTTTTTCTCTGATTTGCTATTAAGGTTGATGCAAAATTAAGCAATCTCACTAAAGAAGTTTCTGTTCAAGACTTGAAGCACCGTAAGACACTTGCTGAGGTCAGTAAGTAGTTTTTGTATAATAAGATATATCATTAGTTTAATGCGAAACTTTCTTTTTATTTGAGATGATGATCATGGGGTCTTGGAACTAGAATTGAATATTGAATAATCGAAGAATGAAATGATGACCTGGTTTAAATGACATTCTATGATGTGAAAATGCACTTGATATGTTTAATACATTTGTCTCGGTAAAGCAGGATAGACATTTGGTTTTTCATTTGCCATCTTTTGCTTATGTTATACTTGTAATCGTCTTTAGTATCTTTGGTGTTAAATGGAACTTCTTTATTCACATTGATCTTCTAAAAGCCTTGAGCACAGCTTTTATGAGTATTAGAACATGTGCAGCTGGAAAAAGGTGTAGATGGTTTGTTTGGTAGCTTTGCACGTCTGGATTCACGTATATCAAGTGTCGGTCATACTGCTGCCAAAATAGGAGATCACTTGCAGGTAAATGCTATCTCTTCTTAATTACTTAGACTGTTTAGGTCTTTGCTAGTGTAATTACAAGAAATTAGTTTACTTTTATCTGATTGTTTCTGTTGTAACATAAGTAAGAAAGTAACATTTGGTTCTTGATCTTCAATTGAAGTTTGGTACTCAAGACTTAAGTGTGCTTCGTCCATTAAAAGAATGAGCAGACAATAGAAAGACATTTCTTCTAAAAAAATCAATTTCTCCAGATAAATCTGTTTTTCAAGTTATTTTAGACTGAGTTTGTACATTAATAACCTTTGTTTCCTGTCAGAGTGCAGATACTCAGAGAGAATCTGCTAGTCAGACGATAGAGCTCATAAAGGTAAACTTGTAACCATCTAAAAGTCATTTCACACATGGATCTTTTTTTTTTTGCGTCTGTGTTCTTTATGAAAAAATTGATGGAATAAATTGACTTCCCTCAAACAGTACTTGATGGAGTTCAATAGAAGTGCAGGAGACCTGACAGAACTTTCTCCTTTATTTATTGATGATAACCGTGTCGCTGAAGCTGCTTCTATTGCCCAGAAATTAAGTAATGCTCATTACCATTCCTTGGATATTCCCAGAACTGTAAATGTGAAAATTCTTTGCCAAATTTTGTTTTATTATCTTTGGTTGAGCTGACTATTATAAGGTCAAACTAGATAACTTGCAACCAGGTCAAAAGGTAATAACCCTGCTTATCACTCTTGACTTTTTTCCTTTACTTCTGCTTTCCAGTTTCCGTCTGATCTTTCTTTGCCAACAAAAAATAAGGGGGATATTTTGTCCATTGTTATTATTAACGGTGTAATATTTTCGTTTTACACTTGCACCAAGAATCAGATGCCTTCATTCAAAAAATTATCAATTATTAATATTCTTCCTCATTTAGCTATTTATTACCTGAGAAAGCTCACTGTTTCTGACTCTCAGACAACTTATCTATCTCAAGATGGTGCAAATTAGGATATGCTGTCATGACACAATCATTTTAAGCGTTTACTCCATTATCATACTTTCCCGTTATTTACCTATACTATTTATTACCTACGGATTTAAAGCATATCATTTTCGTTTTACCGCTTCTGAATTTCTCTCTTTCTCTCCTTATCGTATTTTCCCTTGTTGGTTAACGCTCTTCAGTTTCACCTAGCCTCAGAGTAGCTGATTAAGCAGTACCTCTGGCTTCTTTCGAGGTGTTGATGATGTTAATCAATTAGCATGATTTAGGCGACTATTTTTCCATTAGTAGTTATAGGAATATAATATTTCCTTTGATTGACGTCCCTGAATTAGTTATAGTATTTATTGAATTAATAAACCTACTCATGGGATGTAAAGGCATACCGACATACAAAATAAGCCTGTTCTTCTCAAATTTTTCAGTAACATCTAACTACTATCATGTCATCACCAAAAATAATTAAGAGAACTTAAAATTTTAGGTTCATTTTTTTTCTTCAGATAACTTTGAAATGTTTTACTAGTTTCATGTGGAGAATTATCATAATGGGAATACTTGATACAAGGTTGGGTCATTTCTGTCTTTTTACTTTTTCTGAACGGGTGGTGGGATTTCCTGAGAGTTACACCAGACGGAGAAACTTGACCGCTGGGTTGCTTCAGGTTATTGAGTTATTCTCTTATTAACTGTCTGATCTCCCATTGGTGATACGGCATAAGGTTTTGGTTCTAATTGTCAATAAGTACACTAAAATATTAACTTCTCACCAAGTCCTTCGATGAACGAGGATATTCAAAGAAATTTAATCGTCCACTAATTTAGCTTCTCCTGTTTATACCATTAAAAACTATAATCTAATCCTGGTTCCTGTACTTGGTGTAGAGGATTGGAGCAACAGAGAATTTTTGTTGCTGCAGTTACATTTTCTTTTTTTGTCATTTAAAAAGAAGCCTTTGAGTGATTAATTGTATATCTTTCACCTTAGAGAATCTGTTTTCATCCTCAATTGTGTAACAATATGATTTTTCCCAAGATATAATCACATTTAAGTAATTTGCAGGATCATTTGCTGATGAAGATATTGGAAGACAAAAAACAACTGTCTCCTCTGCTGTTGGAAATGCAACTTCACATATAGGATTGGAAGTTGCTATCACAAACCTCCAGGAGTACTGCAATGGTACAACAACGAACTACTAATTTCTTTAACTACTGATGTTTTACTGCTCCTCATGGATTTATTCTAAAGCTGTGTTTGAAACTTCTGTTCTTCTTGACTAGCTAGTTTTTCACAAACTACCACCCCGAGAAATGGAGAATCTGAAGTTTTAGAGGAGCATAATATATGATTGAACTTGTGTTGATAAAAAAAGTAGAGCAGAAGTAGGTTATTTGTTGGTAGAAAGATCTGAAGCATTAAGAACCTTCTGGCGACTCTACAACAAACTTCTTAAGAAATTTCTAGGTGCAAAACAGGTTGAGTGCTTTGCTTGCTTAGGTAGTTCTTCTGTTCAGGTACCAAGCAATAAGACCTACTTTTTTTATTACCCATGAGATCTATCTTGAAGATGGAACCACTAAACAATAATTTTTATCTAATTAACCCCCCCGTGCCAATTTATGGGAAGGTGTTTGATAGGACCCGGAGCTTAAGAATGAAACGAAGACTTTTGAAACTTGTTGTCTAGAATAAGCCATAGATATTTGTGTGACTCATCTCATTAAGGGTATACGTTTCAAGTCAAATTGTTACTAAATATAGAAGGGGTCCCTTTTGGGATTAAACTAAAAAGGAAATAGTGTCATATAATTGGGACGGGGGAGGAATCTTTTCAATTTATATCTTTATTTGACATCAATGATGTTCTGGTCTGGTATGAAAAACATGTTTGACATCAATAGAAGTTCCCAAGACCTAAACCAACAGGATTTTCAATTATGAGCCATGAGATCCTTATGCTGTGTGTAGTCCAGCATGAAGCACATCTCAGACCAATGAACAGGCACAGTATCTCTGAAACTTGTAACATCGATCTCTTACTCCTTTTCATGTCTTTTTACTATTTTTTCATCTAGGAAGATGTATGGACAACTTATACAGGGATAAACGGATGTTCATTTGGTGCATCTGAATCCATAAGAATAATTAGAACAAGGAAAGAGGCCAATTAAACATCTGTTGTTTAAGTAAGAGCAATAATGCATGCTAAAATGCTATGATCTAGCTCCTTCAATGACCATATTGCTCTGACTTCTAAAATTTTGCATAATGATGTAAATACGACATATCATATTAGAAGACTATACCTTAAAGGGCATAGAGTTGCAAATACCTTTAGTTCATTCTCAGGTTTGTCGTTTTAATTTTCATAAAGTTTCTCGGGGGGAAAAGTAGCTAGTTCTGTTTTAACTTGTAAAATTGATCATAGTAAACATTACTTGTGTAATTTCTCTGTAGTCTCAAATGGATTTTTTGATATGGGCACATAGTACTGCATTTTAAGATCTAAAGACGTACTAAACATAGTCCTCAATTTTTACATTCGCTGTTTGGATGCCTAGATTTTGTTTTCTTCTGATGGTTTTAGCTAGCTAATGTGCTCTTGGTTGACATTTATTTTATGTCTTTCCTGTGATGTCATATTCATTTTTTCATTTTAAAGGACATTCTAAGTAGTCTTCTTATTTGGTGACCTGCTAGCCTTGGAAAACAGATTATTAGCTCGATTTGATACGGCTACACAGAAGCGTGATTTGTCTACAATGGGTGAATATGGTAAAATTTTGTCACAGGTAAATTAAGTTGTTTCAGTAGTCCTGTCAGAAGTACTTCATGTTAAATCTCTATTAAACTTCCTGTAAACAGGGGATAACGTAAAACGTTTTTATCTTTTCTCTGGAATTTGAACCTGATTTTTGGTGTTTTCTATTGAAAAGAACACTTCATAATTTGACATATTCGTTCTCCAAGCAGTTTAACAGGGGTACCAGTGCCATGCAACACTACGTGGGATTACGTCCCATGTTTGATGTTGCGGTGATGAATGCAGATGCTAAATTGGTCCTTGGTGATGAGGGTGCCCAACCCAGCCCTAGCAATGTTGCTCATGGCCTTTCTTCAATGTTTAAAGAAATTGCAGGTTATTTTGGTTGAAGTTTGTAAAACAGCATTTCTCTTCTAAATGCATGCCTTTTGAATTTTAACACATTATGTTTCTTCCAGACACGGTGCGAAAAGAAGCAGCCACTATAGCAGCAGTTTTCCTTCCCCTAAAGATGTAATGTCGATATTAGTTCAGGTATGGTTGATAACTACTTATTGTGTGCTTGAGGTAGTTATTGTCTATCTTGTTTTTGTATGATGGTGCTGCAGCAGCAAAAGAAAGCTAGTTCAGGCTTGTCGTCGCAGAGCTTTAACAATATATGCATATAAAGAATAACATATATGTGGACGTGCACCAGTTAATTTAGACCAAAACAATTTCTATCGCCTTGAGTTTCCTACAATTTGTCTGCCTGATATTTTCCATTCCAGTAAAGTGCTTACTGAGTGAGTGTTTCCACAAAAAAATGCAATTATGGAACTGGTAACAAATAGATTGAGGTTATGAACAGCGTGTCTTGGAGGATCGTGTTCCAAAACTTCTAGAGAAGCTCCTACTGAAACCATCTCTTGTTAACCCACCTCCCATGGCAGAAGGCGGACTTGTATTAGTAAGTGATGTTGCAGAGATTGTTCATTTCTATCAGAAGAGGAAAATATGGCCTTTGGCTGACTCTTTTGTTGCCTTTGAATGTTCAGTATCTCAGATTGCTGGCTGTCACATATGAGAAGACACAAGAGTTTGATAAGGAGTTGCGAAGTGTCGGATGTGGTGACTTGGATGTTGAAGGTAGAAATGAAATGAACCTTTGTGCCATCTCATTATTACCTTAATATAGCTGTTTGAAATGTAATAAATGTGCTATAAAACAGAGGTGGAATGTGCCAAGATCTACATATGACTGCTTAATTTGGCGAACATGCTGGTATTTTAAGGATTTACCTTACAGAGACATGTAAATGCATGATATAAGTCTCATGAGTCTTCATTCTGATTTCTCTGTCAACTAGGACAGTTAATGACAAGGTTCTGAAGAAATAAAGAGTTGTCTATTATGGGCATATTATGCACTTCACGGAGAGAGGAAATTAAAAAGAAGAGATAAAGGAGGACAGGGTGTTCAGCAAAAGTGGGAGGGAAATATAGATTCTTGAAGAAATTTGAGTATTAGGTATTGCTAGAAGGCCAGGTTCTTAATAAAAGAGAAGTCTTGAAACCCAAGTTTTGTTCTTTTCCGTCGTTGAAGCATGTACTGCTTCCGATATTAATGATCAATTAATATTGTAGACTCGTTTTTCTCCTTTACCTGTTTAAGAGAAACATCAAATACATGCGAGTCTATATCAAATCTTGAAGTGTTACGTTTCTTGTAATTTGCTAAGATTGTTTCTACATCTAACTTCAGTTCCAAATATTATAGAAAATATTTACTACTATGGTTCCTGTTAGGTTACTTACTGTGGTTTACTACTATGGTTCATTTGGGTACTAGAATCAGTTTCTTGAAGATACTCACTTTTGTTTTTACCACGCGGTCAATCTAGATGGTCTTGACCATAGGCTATTTCCATTTATAATTTGTTGGACTGGCTTTGTTTATGTCAATTATATTTGTGATCTCCATCTTCTTCTGGTTCAGGTTTGACTGAATCATTGTTTCTACCACACAAAGATATATACATAGAGTGCGAGCAAGCCTCTCTTAAACAACTTTACAAAGCTAAGGTTTGTGACAATTTCTCCTTCTGAACAGTCTCATCATTCAAGTTTCTGTTTA
Source organism: Solanum peruvianum (assembly GCA_027705065.1). Taxonomy (NCBI): domain Eukaryota; kingdom Viridiplantae; phylum Streptophyta; class Magnoliopsida; order Solanales; family Solanaceae; genus Solanum; species Solanum peruvianum. The sequence goes on from JAKWJD010001765.1 coordinate 15,835,938, forward strand.
AGGCACTCTATTGCTTAGGTAAAACAAGGAAGTTTTGGAAGAAGCTATTTCCACAATGAAAACAATCAGAACTCCTAAATGAAGTAAAGAAATTATTGGTTATCAATTTTCTGGTTCTAGGGAACCTTGAAATATTTCTGTTCCAAAGCACCTAGTAGGTGCCATGTAAATTGCAATATCTTTGCTCCACATAGGCTCTTACCAAATCAAACTTAGCTTGCATGAAATTTGGTATACTAGCTGACAAGGCTACCTGCTTCTGGAGAGCGTTAAACAATATTGAAGGTCCACAATGTTATTGTAACAATAGATGCCCAACAACTTTCTGAACTTATAGATGTTTATGAAAGTGTTCCACCTGTAACATATCATTCTGGTGGCTTCTCTTGAACAATTTTGAACAGACGTCTTGTTTTAATTTGCAGATGGATGAACTGCGTAGTGAAAGTCAGCTATCCAGCTCTGAGTCGTCTGGGACAATTGGACGCTCAAAAGGTGCTTCAATAGTACTTTCTAACCCGGAAATTTCGGTCACTGTGGTAACAGAGTTTGTTCGTTGGAACGAAGAAGCAATATCCAGATGCAGTTTGTTTTACTTACAGGTATATATGACATGTTTCAAGATGTTGCTGAAGCTGTACCTTCATCATCTCTCAGTTTTTTTCCTTTGGCTGGAAAATCAAAAGGAACTAGTTATTGTATCAAGGCTTGTGCAGGAGTAGATTCATTCACATCATGTTCGTTTTTGAAGTCCAATAGAATTTTTGACCTATTCTATTAAAAAGATGCTTTAGGCTAGTCAGATTAGAATTTAGATTGAAAAGATGTTTATCCATATGACTGTTGGTAGTGATTGCGTAAGTTCCTTCTACTTTGAATATCATGTATGCGGAGATTCCCCTTGGCACAGTAGTAAATTATTTATTGCATAGACAGGTTAGTTGAATAGTTGAAGAGCTATAGTTGACATACATACAGAGGGAGTGAGAATCTTCTCCATACTTTCTTTTGTAAGTAATATAAATTTTATACAGAAGACCTCAGCAACAAGACTCTTCTGATTTTATGCAAAACAGCTAGATTTGTCACTTAAGAATGTAGGCAATCGACAAAATCCAGTACTGTATCAATGTCATTTACAACCATTCCTTCACATCAACCTGTAATCCTACAGAAAAAACTTTTATTTGTAAAAAGACTTCCAACTTTTGGCGAAACAGGAATCTGATTTCTCTTGAAACACATGTGATCTCTTTCTAGCCAAACGGTCCAAAATATACATCATGGAATTCTTCTCCATGCCTACATCTGATCCTTATACTTTCTCCTTGACAACTTATTACTGTTTGTTTTAAACTGAAGGCACTGCCACTAGATTCAATATAAGTTCAATAATGTATACCAGATTTGCCAAGTTAAGTTACAATGTGGCCTGTAGTAATCAAGTATGTTATAGTTATCTTTTTTTAGTGTCTTCTGCCGCTGGTACACGTCTTTAGGCCATTCTCCTAACTTGATGATCTATTTGTTGACTGTTATACTTTAGTAGATAAAAACCTACAGGGATTAGCTAATTGATTATACCTCTTATATACAGCCTGCTGCACTTGCTGCTAGTATTAAACCTATTTTCACATGCCTTCTGGACCAAGTAAGTTCATCACCTCCTTTTACATTTATAGTTTGTTTCAATTGTTGCCGTCTTTTAGTTCTTTCATCATGTCACTGGAGCATGCATTAATCAAGTAGGAAATTCATAGAAGGTACAATATATATCTTATGTGACATATATCTAAAATATGTGTTTGTGTGTGTGCCTCTATATATATATCTGTAGTCTTCTGCATGTTTAGAATTCATGTAAGCAATATCTCTAATGCAGAATAAGGAGTTCTATTTTCACTGTTTGCTTTTGCCTGTGGAAATATCTAGCATTTGTATAGAAACATCTCCGATGATGAAAGCTAAAATACATTAAACTTTGGTAATATCATTTTGCTTTATTGTGGGATAAAAGAGCTTTGACAGGTGTTATAAGAGTGGGAGGAGACGAGCAAATCTCCAAAATCTTTGGTTGCACATTACTTTTTTACCCTAGTCATGAATGAGTGTATCAATAATATACAAAATGGGATTCAATGGAGTATATTATTTGCAGAAGTTATTGTTTAATCGCCGAAAGCCCTAACAAGCGTAGTCAAACCAAAAGTTTGAACCATGGAGAAGCACTCAAGAGTAATGGTCTTAGGAAAAGTAGAAGTAACCAAAAATCATATAGACTCTAAGTTAGCTAACACAAGAAGAAAGGAGTGAGATGACTATATGCAGTCAATTCATCTAGATGAAGTTGCACGACAGAATTAAAATAGGTTCACTGGAATAGAGAAATGTTAAGGCTGTGCTATGCGTTCAGAGGATACTTACCAAATTAAAAGGTAAGTACTCCAAAATGTCAATGACATCTGTAATTATATATGGACGCAATGTTTAGCCTCCAAGCCTCAACATGTCCATAAAATGAATAAAATTGTTAGTGGAACACTTACATTGGGTCCTCATCCTGGGTTCACTAACAACAGGTCTGGTGTTTGTTAGTGGAACATTACATTAGGTCCTCATCCTGGGTTTACTAACAACAGGTCTGGTGTTTGTTAGTGGAACACTTACATTGTTGTCCTTATCCTGGGTTCACTAACAACAGGTCTGGTGTTTGACAAGAATCCTTTTAGTTCGGGTAGAAATTATATTTTGATGCACAAATAAGTACATGGTTTAGAGGATCACTAGTCGTTTGATAACCCCTTTAGGACAAATTATTGGGTAACGAAACAGGACAAATAGAGCTGAGTGGTTACTGAGGTTCCATCTTACCAGACCCTACTAATTTCGAAAGAGGCGTAACAGTAGTTATGGTACAATTGTTTTTCTCACTCTAGACTTTTGCAGGTCAGTCAATACATAATTGGAGGTCTTGAAAGAGCCAGAGAAGGCCTTACTGAGGCTGCTGCCTTGAGGGAAAAACACTTGCTGGGAACTAGTGTTAGCCGAAGAGTTGCTGCAGCAGCTGCTTCTGCCGTAATTATTCCAGTCTTTTCTTTTGATCTAGAGTTTTTTACTTTGTATACATCTAAATATTAAGCGACCAGCTGTCTTGTTGTATGATTGGTTTTATATAGGCAGAAAATGCAGCTGCTGCTGGTGAAAGCAGTTTCAAATCTTTCATGGCATCTGTGCAACGTTGTGGAAGCTGTGTGGCTATTTTGCAGCAAGTGGGTTGTTTTGATGCAGTGGAGTCAATTTAAATTTATGTAGATGTAGCTTTAACTCAATTGCACTTAACTCCTGGTTTTCTTTAGTATTTTGTGAACTCCATATCGCGGCGTTTACTTCCTGTGGATGGTGCTCATGCTGCTTCCAGTGAAGAAATGGCAACAGCTATGTCACGTGCAGAGAGTGTTGCTTGTAAGGGGCTTCAACAGTGCATTGAAACTGTCATAGCAGAGGTTTGTGATTTAGAATATTTATTCTTCTGTATAGGCTTGATAAGTGCTATATGTGGGACACTTATCCTCCCTAGGCAAAGTATTTCATTGGTCACTTTTACCAGCCACTTAATGTTTTCCAACTCTTTCATCTGTCCTCTAAAACCAAACATTTTGTTTGACATCATGTTCCCCTTTGACTGCTTTCAGGTAGAAAGGCTACTGTCAACTGAACAAAAGGCAACAGATTATCGATCACCTGATGATGCCATTATCCCTGACCATCGGCCAACAAGTGCTTGTGCATGGTGAATCCCTATATTAATTAGAAGATGCACATATGTTAGTCTTTTTTTATAGAAAGATGTATTCTTGAAACATCAAGAACATATCCAAGTATAAAATTTCAGTTGATCTTGTGATTGCTTTCCTCTTTATATCTGGCGTAGTATATTTTAAGATCATTGGAATTTACGTCTTTTTTGGCAATCATTTAGTTTCATTTTACCGGTATACTAATATTATATCTACAACCAGTGCTGTTGCATACCTTTCCCGTGTGCTTGAGTCGGCTTTCACTGGACTGGAAGGGCTTAACAAACAAGCCTTCCTGACTGAACTGGTATGTTACTGTTCTTATTGCTGTGACTATTATTTTTCGTCCAAAACCTTGATGCCAGAAATCTTCTCTCAAGTATCTTTTTTCCCAAGAAAGGTTGAGTGTGTTATAGATAGCACCAAGAAAGTGCTATCAAAAGTATTTACAATCGCGACAAAGAAACCCATCTCTTCGTATTCTTAAAGTCATTCTATCAAATCTATCACTTCTCTTTTTTATCTGTTAGGTAAAGTATCTTCTTGTAATTTCCCAGGTTAATGTTGTTTCTAGACGCACGATAACTGATCCTTGACCCAATCGGTCATTTTTATAGTTTCAGAGAGTTCTGTTTCTGGAAATTGTTCGGTAGCTTGTTCGAAATTGTATAATCAACTGAATTTACCTATACACATGTCCTAGCCTGTAACTCTCAAAAATCACCAATTAACAAAACCACCCATGATATTGATCTGCTAAGAATATACACATGGTTAGTTTGTGCATACACACATTTGTTGTGCAAATGGTAGGAAGAAATTGAAACTTGTCTCTGCATCCATTTTAGTGCTATGTATTTCTGTCGTGTCGGGTTATTCAGCGGTGTCTAAATTATCTGCAACTTATTGATTCTGTATTTAGTTTTGTTTGCCAGAATTTCTTATATTGACACTATGTTTGTCTATTTTAAAAATGTTCTTATAGGGGAATCGCTTGCACAAGGGGTTGCTTAACCATTGGCAAAAGTTCACTTTTAATCCTAGGTAATTCCTTTCTCTAGTTCATTCGATTTAGTAGCAGCAGCAGCAGAAGAAATTATAGTAGTTTCTAGATATACCAAGGATGACTGGTAAGGTATTGCAGCTATTGCCACATCATTTATGTCTAATTCTAAGATAATTGTGGTATATGATGGTAGGCATATAAGCAAGAAAAGACCTAACTTTGTCGAACAAGCAAGGACTTGGCCTTCTCCTCTATGAATAGCGCAATGTGACACACATCAGATCAGTTAGAAGGGAAAAACAAATCGATCACACATCCTCTCACTTCCTCACAAATGAAGGCTTTTACCATAATAAGCTAAGCCTGCCCTTCACATCCAAAACTGAAAAATCATTTACTTTGTGGTCAAATTGCAGGAAAGATAGCATTGCAAGTATAAACAAACATAAGAATGTTGTTTTTGCACTAGATCATAAAACTAAAGTTATTTTTAGTTAAATGTTAGCATATTCGTGAGAAAGTTATGACAAGACTTACTTGTGTTAGATTACATGAAATATGGATTCATGTGAGCAGTGCATATATATGGAGAACATAAAAGGCTTGATTTTAGCTCTAGAGCATAAAATCAAATGTACTTTGAGTTATATGCACTCTGATAATTGGGGCATCCATTTTTTCATCTGAAGGGATAGCACAAGCATAAAGTCCTTGTAGTTTCAAGAAGTAAAAGTCTTCAACTGAGGAGATAATAAAGCAAGGCAATGTTTTAGAATATGAACAGATCAGTAATGTGATAGACCTACTGATTAAATACAAAATAAAGGAACAAATACTGGTGTTTTACACTAGATTCACTGATATTACAACAATCACGAGTACACTACTAATATGATAAATCACATCCTAAGACAATAATGAACTTAGTTATATAATCATAAAGATCACAACCTTTCTAGACATTCGAGAGACTAGAAACTCTCCCAAAATTCCTTTATTTTCTGAGTATCCTTCTTTTTCATTGTCGTGCCCCTATTTCTACAGGAAAAACCACCCATTAAATGTGTAACTGTCTCATGACAATTACTAAGTTTCTTACTTATTTATTTTGGTCTCTTGGAATAAGTTTTTATAACTTGAGGCACATCATAATGTCCTGAAAAGAACAAGAAAGAAAGGAAGCAGATGTCTCGAACAAGACAATATACATAATCCAGAAAGCACTATGGATTAAAACCAACATCTATCAATTGTTAGAGAAACATAAAACGTAAAAGTTTGGGCTTGGTATCTGGTTTGACATTTAGGTAAATTCCCCTATTTGTAATGCACATCTGTTGAAAGTTGCTTCATCTACCAAAATTCTCTCCGACTTTTGCAGTGGAGGCTTGCGTTTGAAGCGTGACATAACAGAATATGGAGAGTTTGTTCGTAGTTTCAATGCCCCTCAGGTTGACGAGAAATTTGAACAACTTGGAATGTAAGTTGCAAGGTTTTTCGAGATTTTAAGCCTCATAAAAAATATAATTTCCTCTAATGTTTCCTGTTTTAACTCTTGCTTCAGCATAGCGAATGTGTTTATTGTTGCTCCTGAAAGTCTAGGCCCGTTGTTTGAGGGAACTCCAAGCATTAAGAAAGATGCTCAAAGGTGACTAAGATGTTTACATATTCATGTTCTTTTTTTGTGTTATGAATGTGTTCAAGTGAAAGGTCTACTTTGTTGAATCCATCCCATTTTTTGGTCAACTTTAGCTATTCATTTACGCAATTGTTAAAAAGAAATAATAATTGGAGTTGAAAATAAAAGATTTGGTGACTGACAAATTGGTTAGATATGCAATAATTTTTGACTTTGCTATATTTACCTATGTCATTAGTAACACATGCATGATTTTATCCTTCTGTAAATAGAGCATTCTTGCTCATTCGTAGAACACACCAGATAGAGAGAAAAACCATTTTGAGAGCAAAGTGAGGTATTCCATAGACTACAGAAGAAAAATAATATGTGAAGAAAAATAGAGTGTGAGCGATATTTTAGTAAGGTGGAAACCAAAAGTGTTGTTCTTCTTGAGTGTATATAGTAGTCACTTTGAGTATTGTATTCATGACTACATAGTGTAAAATTCCTTATTATAGTAATATCAGTTTCTCCTCTTGACCCGTATTTTTTCCCCCTTATTTAGAAGAGTTTTCCACGTAAAATTCTTGGTTTCATTATTTTCTCATTTTATTACATTACTTTTACCATATATATTTTTGTGTTTATCCGTGTTTTTCCCGACAAACTGATATCAGAGTCTGAGTATGCTCTGTGGTTGCATCACAGTCTGAACTTCCACATCAGAAAAGATTTACTTTGATTTGCGATAACAATATTTTTTGGGGAAAAAACAATGGAAGTCAACACAAGTAGAATGGTTACTTTGAATGGTGTTAATTATGTCATTCGGAAGGGAAAAATGGAAGATCTTCTTTATGTCAAGAACTTTTACAAACCAGTATTTACCACTTTAAACCTGATAATAAAACAGATGAAGAGTGAAATCTGTTGCACATACATGTTTGTGGATTCATTAGGCATTGGGTCGACGATAATGTGTTGAACCATATTTCTGGGGAGACACATGCTCGAACCCTATGGGAGCATCTTGAAAGTTTGTATGCTCGGAAGACTGGAAATAACAAAATGTTCTTAATAAATCAGATGTTGAATTTAAAGTATCATGATGGTTTTTCGAGACCATCTGAACAATTTTCAGGGGATCATGAACCAACTACTTGATTACCTACCAGACTCTTGGGAAACATTTAGAACTTCATTGTCAAATTCTGCTCCGAATGGTGAGATCTCTATAGATTCTGCCAAGAGTAGTGTCTTGAACGAAGAGATGAGAAGAAAAGTCAAGGGTCTTCTTCGTCGGATGTCCTGATAACTGGCTCCATGGGGAGAAACAAAATTCGTGAATCTCAGTACAGAGAACAAAATAAGAGCAAATTCAGATGCAGACTTAAGGATATTGAGTGCTATCATTGTGGCATGAAAGGGCACACAGAGAAGTTATGCAGGAAGTTGAACAGGGAAAACAAAATAAAAGAGAAAACTAAAGAAGCTGGCAATGAAAATTGCCAAGCCACTGTTACCATCGAAGATCTTGTTACTGTCTTTGATGAAGGATATGATAAATATTGCTTGTGATGAGTCAAGCTGGATTGTGGATATTGCTGCCGCATCTCATGTGACACAAACGAAGGTTTTTTCTCTTCCTATACTCCTGCTGATTTTGGAACCTTGAGTATGGGTAAGAGACTGTTTCTAGGGTGGTTGGTATTGTTATATTTGTTTGGAAACTAGTGTTGGAACTAAACTAGTTTTGAACAATGTGAAACATGCTCCTGATGTTCGTTTGCACCTAATTTCTGTGGTGTTTTAGATGATGAAGGATATGTTAGTACCAACAGTGATGGAAAATGGAAGCTCATTAAGGCTTCCTTAGTTGTGGCTTGTGGTAACAAAGTCGTGGTCTATACTAGACTACGACATATGCTTGTGATGATATGGTGAATGCGGTTGAGAGCTATAACCCTCAACGTTATGACGCAAGAGACGTAGCCACATCAGAGAGAAAGGACTTAATGTTCTAGCCAAGAAGAATTTTTTGTCAAATTTCAAAAGTGCTAAATTAGAAAATTGTGAGCACTGCTTGACCGGTAAACAAAATAGAGTTTTCTTTAAGGATTATCCTCCTTCGAGAAAGACAAAGTTGCTTGAGTTGGTGCACTTTGATTTATGTGGTCCAATGAAGACAAAGAACATTGAGCGCACTCTTTTTTGTCACTTTATTTGATGATTGCTCGAGAAAACTTTGGGTCTATGTCTTGAAGACTAAAGACCAAGTGTTAGGTGTCTTCAAGCAGTTTCAGGCATCAGTTGAAAGAGAAACTGAAATGTATTCGTACTGATAATGGTGGTGAATATTGTGGACCATTTGACGAATACTGCAAGCATCAAGGTATTAGACACCAGAAGACTCCTCCCAAGACTCCTCAGCTTAATGGTTTGACTGAAAGGATGAACAGGACCTTGATGGAAAGAGTTAGATGTTTTCTGAAGCAAAGTTGCCGAACTCATTTTGGGGTGAGGCTTTATTGACCCCTACACATGTTATTAATCTATCTGCGGCTGTTGCTTTGCAAAGTGATGTACCAAATAGTGTTTGTATGGAAAGGATGTTTACTATGACCATTTGAGAGTATTTGGTTGCAAGCCTTTGTACATGTGCAAAAAGATGAGAGGTCAAAGTTAGATGCCAAGACAAGGCAGTGCATCTTCACTGGATATGACCTTCATGAATTTGGTTACAAGCTATATGAATTGTGAGAAACCGTGATATTATTTTCATGGAGAATCAAATAATTGAAGATATGACAAAGCGGAGAAGGTAGAATTTTCAAGTTTTGATGGTATAGTTCATCATGATGACGTTCCTCACACAAGTGTGCATGATGTTGTTAGGCTTGATAATCATATAACGCCCAGAATCATGTATCTCATCAACATGTTAGTGTTGATAATAACAATGATATTGTTATTGATGATCATGTTGCTCATGAAGTTGTGGACGAATCAAATATTCCGCTTCGGAGGTCCACAAGAAAATGGTTTCCTTCCTCCCTTTATTCACCCAATGAGTATGTGTTACTCACTGACGGGGGAGAACCTGAATGTTATGAGGAGGCCATGGAAGATGAGCACAATGATCAATGCATTGAAGCCATGCAAGATGAGATGAAGTCTCTGCATGAGAACCACACTTATGAGTTGGTAAAATATCTTAAGGGCATGAGAGCTTTGAAGAACAAATGGGTGTTCAAAGCTAAAGTTGAAGACTTGAAGCCCAGATACAAAGCTAGATTGGTTGTTAGGGATCTGGTCAAATGAAGGGTATTTGCTTTGACTAAAAATTTTCTCTTGTTGTGAAAATGTCCTCGATTCGCACAGTTCTAGGTGGCTGCTAGTCTTAATTTAGAGATTGAGCAAATGGATGTGAAGACGACTTTCCTTCATGGTAATCTAGAAGAAGAGATTTATATGGAACAACCTGAGGGCTTCAAAGTAGATGGTAAAGAAAATTTTGTGTGCAAACTCAGATTGAGTATATATGGCCTAAAGCAAGCTCCTAGACAGTACATGAAGTTTGAATCTGTTATGGAGGAGCAAGACTATAATAAGACTTCTTCAGATCATTGTGTATTTGTACAAAAAATTTTTGAGAATGATTTATCATCCTTTTGCTGTATGTGGATGATATGTTGATTGTGCGCAATAATACTTCCAAGATTGACGAGCTGAAGAAAGAGTTGTGTAAGTCTTTTCTATGAAAGACTTGGGCCATGGGCATGAGAATCACTCGTCTCAGAGATAAAAGGAAAATTTATTTGTCCCAGAAGAAGTACATTGAACGTGTACTAAAGCGCTTCAATATGAAGAATACTAAGCCTGTTTGTACATCTCTTGCTGGTCATATGAAGTTGAGCAAGAAGATGTGTCCTACAGCTAGGAGGAAAAAGAGAACATGGCCCAAGTTCCATATTACTCTGTCGTCAGAAGTCTAATGTATGCAATGGTATATGCACTATACCTGATATTGCTCACGCAGTTGGTATTGTCAACAGATTTCTCGACAATCCAGGCAAGGAGCATTGGGAAGCTGTGAAGTGAATATTCAGGTATCTTAGATGAAGCTCAGATGAATTCTTGTGTTTTGGAGCATCAAATCCAATTTTGAAAGGCTATATCGATGCTGATATGGCAGGTGACCTTGATAACCGAAAATCCACCACTGGATATTGTTTACTTTTTCATGGGAGCTATATCATGGAAGTCGAAGTTGCAGAAGTGTGTTGCACTATCTACAATTGAAACTGAGTATATTGCGGCTACTGAAGCCGGCAATGAGATGATATGGCTAAAGCGATTTCTTCAAGAGCTTGGTTTGAATCAGATGGAGTATATTGTCTATTGTGACATCCAGAGTGCAATAGACTTGAGACTGCATGTACCATGCAAGAACAAAACACATCGACGTCAGAATCATTGGATTCGTAAGGAAGTGGAGAGTGAATCATTTCACATCAAAAAGATCCACACAAGTGAAAATCCTTCAGATATGCTGAACAAGACGATATCGAAAGACAAGTTCGAGTTATTCAAAGAACTTGTGGTATGAGCTCTCTCTAAAGAAGATGAAGATACCTTCTTCCAGTAAATAGGACTGGAGGGGGAGATTTCTTGAATCCATACCATTTTTGGTCAACTTTAGCTATTCATTGCTACAAGCAATTTTTAAAAAGGAATAGTAATTGGAGTTGAAAATAAAAGATTTGGTGGTTGACAAATTGGTAAGATTTGTAACCATTTTTAACTTGCTATATTTACCTATGTCAGTAGTGACATACGCGTGGTTTTATCCTTCTTAAATAGAGAATTCTTGCTCATTTGTAGAACACACCAAGTTAGAGAGAAAAACCATTTTGAGAGCAAAGTGAGGTATTCCATAGATTATCGAAGAAAAATAGTCTATGAAGAAAAAAAGAGTGTGAGCGATATTTTAGTAAGGTGGAAACGAAAAGAGTGTTTTCCTTTTGAGTGTATGGTAGTGACTTTAAGTATTGTATTCGTGACTACACAATATAAAATTTCTTACTATAGATTAATATCAGTTGCTCCTTTTGACCCAAGGTTTTTTCCCCTTATTTAGAAGGGTTTTCCACGTAAAATTCTTGGTGTCATTATTTTTCCATTTTATTACATTACTTTTACCATATATATTTTGTGTTTATCCGTGTTTTTCCCAACACACTTCGGTTTTGTTAATAACTAATTTTTTTCTTTCTGAATAGTAATGTAACAAAAGGTTGAATGACTTTTATATTGTTTAAGGTTGTCTGCTGTACAAGTTTAAGGCGGATAGTTTTCTGAATTCTTTTTTTATCTGCAAACTTCAGGTTTATTCAACTCCGCGATGATTACAAGAATGCAAAACTTGCATCAAAGCTCAGTTCCTTGTGGAGTTAGCTTAGTTGCATAAGAAATTACATCCTCAAGATAAAAAATCCCTTTGTACTTGTAGCCTATTTATATGCAAAGCTCTTCCATCTCATATTGGATCTTTATATTTCTGAACTGGAAAATATGGGGAGATTGTTGCTATATTGTTAATGATCTACAAGAAAGATATAGTTTTTTCTTGGTATAAAGATGTATTTTTTCCTATGCGGAAACTCTTTGCACTTGCCAAAAAATACACATTCTTCACACCTATTAAGACTTGTTATGGGCCGGGCAGTGGTTTCCCTGCTTATTATGGGTCTGGCTGTGTTTGAAACCTCAGAAAAAAGCTGCTATGACTTCCCTTCTATTGCTTCTCCTTCCTCTTCAGTATGCAGGTACAAAAGCAGGCTAAGTTTGAACAGTAGCTATCATCAATTTCTTCATAATGAAAAGTTTCAAATGACCAGTTATTTACCTTTTTATTTCACAAGGTCCTTTTTTCAAACTTCTAGTTAAATTACATTGATGTATTACTATTTGAGGCGCTGAAAATTATAAGGTATTAATGAATTATTTTAGAAGAAGGGTAGTGATTGACTAGTTGTAGTTTTATCAACTAAAGGAAATACTTTTTGTGTAGGGTGTTTTGATTGCTTCCTTTTAGCAAATGATTTCGAATCTTAAAAGTATATTGCACATAAGTAGACACTAGGGGTATACATGATTAATTGGGTTGAGTTTTTCAAATATCAAATTGAACTATTTTTATCGTATTTTAAAATTTACAAATCAAATCAAATTAATAGAATTTAATTTTTTCATCCTCGAGTTTTTCCGATAATATATTAATTACAGAAATATAATTAACTTATATTTAAAATATATATTTAGTCTTATCAAACTATAATTATTTAAGATACTTTTTTATAAAAAATAACACAATATGAGATGAGTGATGACACAAAAACATTAACAATAAATAATAGTAAAATAACATAAAATAAATATTCCAAATCAACAAAGTCATGAAAAATGCTTGCACATAGGCTTCAATCTGCCTGGATGTGTATCCACATCATATATATGCTTGCTCATATTTTTTTCGAGGAACTTCCTTCATTTATAGCCGGGGCGTTTCTTCCCCTTGGGCTCTCTCCCATCATTTTTTGCTTACACTATGCTCGTTTGGTACAAAGATTATAACACATGAATTAGTAATAGAATAATTAGTAATGTAGGGATTAGTAATGCAGAGATTAATAATAGGGGGTTTACTTTTATTAAGTATTTGGTTCATTATTTCTCACCACATCTTGTGTTTGGATTAAAACTCTTTATTTTTTTCCAATTATACCCTTAAATTGTTGGATAATTGGATCAAGGTAGATAATTGTCAGATAATATTATTTTTTACAACCTTCAAACTAGCTATGAGAAGAACAAATTTTGTTGTCATGTTTGCTATTTTTTACTTGAATTATTTGAGAATAAATTTTCATCTTAATAAATTGACCACTCACAAATTGCCATTTTTAAATTTTGAAAAGATAAATAATCTACTTTTAAAATTGAAAACATGGTCAACAATGGTAAACTTGAATAACCATCTACATTTACACATAAAGATTGCAATTTGTAGTTTTAATATGTATGTAATTTTTTGATTTTATATATAATATATATATATATATATATATATATATATATATAAAAAGTTATATACAAATAAATAACTAATATTTTAAATTAGTATTGAATTTATTTAGTAACAAACAACTCTCTCTAAATAATTTGTAAGCTAATTTATTTAAATAATTTACTAGTACAAATATAAATCATAAGATCAAGAAAATAAATAAAATAATTAAAAATGAGAAATATTTGTATCATTGCATAGACTTATTCAATTGTTATTATATCAATGTATTACCAATTCCACCAAATGAAGGTATTAGTAATATATCATATAGGACCATATAAGAAGTATAACTAATTATGGATTAGTTATACATAGACCAAAATTTCTATCTAGCAAAGTACTATATAATACCTTACATAATACTTGTAACCTTACAAAGAGAGTTGGGCATGTCCAGATACTCTCATGACCCGAGTATTTTCTCTTCCAGCAATTAATGAAATAAAAATGTACATAATCATATTCAAATCGAAAAAATCAAAACTAATAAATCAAACCCAACTAAAATTATAAAATGAATAAATAAAGTAAAAATTACCTAATTAACTTATTGTTATGAGCTAATGACATTTATCTCTATCCTTTTTCAAATTATAAAAATCCTTTGAAATTAGAGGCTCTTGGGTACATCAGTCAACAATGTGATACATATCTCATGATACATTATCTTTCTGTCTGTTACGCTATTAAGAAAAAAAATGACAGGATAATCAATTTACAATCCCATAAAACACACAATCACATTTTAATTACTGTTAATCAATATCTCACACTGTGTAACAACTTCAACATTCAAAATTGTCAAGCAGATCCAACATCTTTCAACTTTGATTCAATTTTTTTTTTTGTAAATTTGGAGAAGATATATCATAAATATATCGATTTTGCTGAGACATTCAGAAAATTGAGAAGCTGAAGTAAGGTATGAATGATACAAAAGTGATGAAATTATTATTAAAGAAAACACTATGTTTTGTGAATCTAAAATCAACAATTGCAACTAAATTAGAAATTGGTGAATTGAGAAAAAAACTTGACGTCAAGTATGTTGTAAAAGTTAATTATGATACATGACTAAACACACCTAATACAAATTAGATACATGAATTATGACTATATATATTGTGTCAGCTTTGTATTACGTGTGTTCAGTTATGTATTCATTACATAACAATGGGTACTATGTGTATCATGTAAAAATTGATGAATTGAAGAAAAAAATAGACATCTAGTACATCATAAAAGATAATTTTGATACATGAATAAACACACCTAATACTAATCTGATACATAACCATATGTATTGTGTTAGCTTTGTATTACTTTTTCCGTTTCAAAAAGGATATTCTAGTTTGACTTGAAACAGAGTTAAAGATAAGAAAGAAGAATTTTAATTCTTGTGGTTTTTAATTAAAGTTATATCAAATGTACAAAAATGCCCTTTAATCTTGTAGTTTTAAACATGCGACGTGGAAAGTTAAAGTTAAAGTGTGCCAAAAAATTAAAGAAATCATTATTTTTGAAACAGATTAAAAAGGAAACAGGGACATTCTTTTTGAAACGGAGGGAGAAGGTGTTTTTACATATGTGTTTGATACATAAGTGTAGGTACTATGTGTATCAGGTACTAAAATATAATAAAAATTTGGCATAGTTATGTACACATGCCCATAAACAAGATTCATATTGATTAAGGTTTGAAATAATTGGGGTTATGTGTAACATCTCGCACATCGAAATAGATAGGAAGAAGCTTAGACGTTGAAAAAGTCAGTTTCGGAAGGAAATGAAATCTTGATTTTTTTTAAAGAAGTTAAAAGTGAGTTCTTGGTCAACATCAAATGTCCATAACTCCTAGTTTAGGAGAAGTTAGGTGTAGTTCTATATATGGTTGGAGAACCTTGGATGATCTTTCCAACGCCGCCAAGTTTGTGCGATTCCGATCTCGTATGAGTGAGATATGCCTTTCGAAAGTTGGGCTACTGGATTAAGGGAAGTCTAATCCGGATTTTGAAAGGGTAGTTTGGTCTTTTCCTTACCCTATTAATTTATTTCATTTTTGGTAATTAATTAGTGGTATAAGTTGAATTATATGAGTTTACACTTTTACCAAAAGTTTTAGAGTTTTGAGAGAAGAGAAATGAAGAGGAGAAAAAAGGAGAAAGGAGAAGGGCGTTCAAGTTTCATCAAGATCGTCGAAGTTTAACTTGTGGATTTCGTCGGGGATGATCCCTAAAAAAAGGTATGTATGTCTCTCAAAATTTTAGGTTTTTTCACCACGTACCAAACATGTTTAATTTAGTTTAATCTAGTTCTAAAACGTTTGGATTTTGAATGTTCTTGTTGGTTGTTCTTGAATTGCTTTCGTTCTAGAATATGAGTTGAGGTTTATGAATTTCTTGAGGTAGAAAGTGTTGTTTCTTGAGTTCATTGGGTTAGATCATTGTATATATGATGTGTGTACATGAATGTAAAGAGAATTTGGAAAAAGAATCGAACTAAAAGGCTTGGCTATAAGATCAGAAAACGAGAGGAAAAGTTCGGCAATCTTTTTCATAAGGAACAGGCTGGCATGAACCGCCCCCATAGAGCCAGGAGGACTGGGGCGGCACACCAGCAGTGCGTCAGAATGGTGCCTCAATCAAGTGAGGTTGGTGCGCGCGCCCCGAATGTACCCAAAACATTGTTTTCCACCAAATATTTGGTATTCCATCTGTTAAATGACTTTTAAACATATAAACATTATCCAGAAATATGAATTACAACCTTGAATCCATAACTTCAAATTCAAGGAAAGTTTATAGCCAAGTCACGGAAGTTCTTAGAGTCCTTTCAAGGAGTCTTTTGCAAATTCTTTTAACTTTGTTTTAAGACTTAAGGATAAAGTTGAGTAAAGAGAAAAGATAATGAGAAGAAGTTCATTTAAAGTTTCATAAGTAACAAACGTATTAAATTCGTTTTAAGGCTCAAGTTTCAAGTTAAGTTAAAAGTAAAGAGTTGAGTTCGTTCTCAAAAGTTATAAGAGAACTAAGTATTCCCTAAGGAGCCGTTTGGTTACTGGATAAAGATAAAGTTAATACATGAATAACTTTGTTATTCATGTATTAATTTTGTACCGTGTTTGGTTTGTAAATAGAATCAATGTTTAAATTATACAATGTTTGGTTGGTGTGTCTCGAATGTTGTATAAAGTTATACATGTATTGATTTTATATGGTGTTTGGTTGTATTTTTGTAATGCTATATATCTAGTACTTACATAACTTATGAAGAAATCTATGTATATAATTTTGTGCAGGGTAGAAGGTGGAATAAGTTATGAGGGTATTAATTATACATGAAAAATAATAAATTACATATTTACCCTTCATTTGTTTTCTTACTTATTTTATTTATAAATTAAGGAGTTGTGTATATTTCTTCTTTTTTAAAAAAATCCATTTAGTCTATTTCTATAACTTGCAGTATCGTTAATTATATCCCCCCCACCCACCCACAAAAAAAAAACAGAACGACCCCTCGAGTGTTTTTGAGTTTCGTCGTTTTTACAATCCCACCCCACCCCCGAGGGACTAGTTGCATTTTATTTATTTTGGATACTGCTTGTTTATGAGCATGTATTTTATAGTTTTATGATTTTTTTTAAAAAAAGTATGTTAATTTATAATAAATGAAATAATCAATAAGTAATATTTTTATAATATAATTTCTACATTACTAAATCCTACATAAATAATATCTAGGAAGCTAATATTTGCATAATTAATATATACATAATTGATATCTGCATAACTAAACCCTGCAGAACTAAACGCTGCACAACTAATACCTGAATAACTAAACCTTGCATAACTGAATCCTACATAATTAATACCTGCATAACTATACCCTACATAACTAATACCTGTATAACTCTAATCAGCAACCAAACGACCCTAATAGTTTAGAAATGTTTTCACATTTAAGCAAGAAAAGGGAACATTGATTCCAAGAGAGCTTTTAAGCTAAGGTTTTGAGCACTAATCTCAAATCACAGAAGAAGATGTTTTTAAAACATATAACTTAAGTATACTTTGGGAGTAGTATTGAGCATCGATATGGGAATGTGAGTTCATATTAACTCAAGTCTCCGTAAACCATGTAGCCGTCATGAGTATCAAAGGTCATACATTTTAGATGATTACTTAAGTTAAGATAGTGGATCCATTTAGTCAGTTAAGCTTCCTATATCTCTGGCTAAGTATAGGATGATCCTTGGGAGCTTTGCCGGTTAAAGAAACTCCCACAATAGTACTTACATGATTCCTTAAAGGGTTTTGCTTAGTATGATAGGAATATGAAACTTCATTCATGCATTGCACAAGTACACTTTGAGAGGAAGCATGGTATGTCTTTTATTATGATTATGAATTGACATCAATTTATTTTGTATTCTTACATACATCAGAGAGTTATTAGCATCTTTGCATACACACAGAGTTGAAAACCACATTTAAACATCTTTTCTTTATTATGCACTTGCTTTTAAATTGCTTAATATTGTAATGAGTTTAGTTAAGTATTCATGATTGAGAAGAGTCAAGCGAGTTTCTTTCAGAATATCCTTCAAGCCTATGCTTTTTAGCACTCCAACTCGCATACTCCTACATACAATGTACTGATGCCAGTTGTCCTACATCATATTATGATGTAACACAAGTTACTAGGAACGACATTCCAGCGCACTGTTGATTTAGTGAGCAGTTCGGAGTCAGTTGGTGAGCCTCCTTGCTTTCCGCGGATCCATGTTCCTTGCTTTATAGTTATTCATTAGGATGTTGTGTGGTCTGTCCCAACATCCATATTAGTTATTAGAGGCTTCATCGACAGTCAGTCAGATGTTAGTTCATTGGTTATCATTTCGTTATTGACTTACTTTCATATTTGAGGTGCCATTTTGCCTAAGTTAAATGTTTGTTTTAGATACATTTTGATTTCCCTTCCAGAAAGTTGAGTTAGTTACCATTCGAAATCTTTTCTTAATGCTTTAAGTCTTCTGCGGAGTAAGTAAGCCAGACCAAGGGTTCACTTGAGGGTAATAATTTCTACGAGTGCCGGACACATCCAGGGTGTAGGCTCGGGGCGTGACATTATATATCAACAATAACATTTGTATCATATACTTTATTCACAAAAAAAAGTTGTAATGTAATTGATAGTTGAAACACAAACACTATGCATAAGTAACACACGAATATCAACCAAATACATTATAAATTTAAACCTTGTGTACAGAGAATTGTATAGTAAAATTATCGACCCTCCCCCCTCCTCCCCACATTTTTTTGAAGCTTTTGCGACTATGATTTTGCACTTAAGATAGCATCCTTCCACAATTATGTATTAGTATCCAAATAAGACTCACGAGGAATAAGATCTTCAGTTTGAGAATTTAATTGAGTAAGACGAATGCTAAACGATGATAGTGAATTCATATGTATCGTTATATTGAGTTGAAGATTACTGTTCTGATATATTGATAACAAAAAAATTATGAAGAAAATTTTCTATTATTTTTTAGAATTTGAAATTGATGAAGTTAAACATGTACATATATACTGAAAAGAGAAAATACATGAGAATCCTCTTGAACTTGGCGAGAAAACATACTTTAGTATTTAAACTACAAGGGTGTTTATATACCCCTCTTAATATCCTTTATGTGAATTATTTTCAACCCTCCGAACACCAGTCCAATTGAAGGTTGGACATTTTTACACACACGCGTTTTCATTGGTCCACTTTGCAAAGGCTTAAAAAGTATCTTACCCGTTTTATATAACCCACCCATTCCCAAAATACAACCCGACCCATTTCTAAAAAAATATCCCTAAGTCTCTAAGCCCAATTCTCATTCTCTCAAATCTACAAGACCTAATTTGAATATTTTTCGTTCGTTAGCGTGAAAGATTTGATGAGTTTAGAATTTTCGTGAAGAAACAAAGGATTTGAGAAATCTTTTGTTCAAGAAGTAACAACAATCTTGAAAAACAATAAACAATCTGGAAAAAATAAGAAGAGAGGAAACCAAAAATAAAAATAATGTATGAAGAAGAATAAGTTTGAACTTACATTTTAAAGAACAACAATTCTTTCAAAGATTTAACTTCTAGGTTTGAAGAACTAAGACTAGAGATAAATCAAGAAAAATATAATAAACTAGCTCACCATTTTTAATAATTGGGTTGGTGAGGAGAAGAGGTAATTAAGCTTCTTAAAAAGTGAAGATTGTTCTTCAAATGGGTAATGGGTTGGATATTACTGTTGGAGGGGAAAATTTAATATTTAAAAAAATGTTAAAAAATAAATAACACGCCATACTAAGCTGTAACAACACGTGAACAAGGTGGGTGTTCGGAGGGTTGTAAATAATTCACATCAAATATTTTAAGGGGTATATAAACACCCGTATAGTTTAAGTACTAAAGTAAGTTTTTGTGTCTATTTCGAGAGGGGGGGGGGAGAGGGGTTATGGAAAACAATTTTGACATAATTCTTTTACTTTTTTTTTTAGAATTTGAAGTTGATGAATTTAGCGTGACTTTGTAAAGATAAGCTGTATGTGTAGAGAGTTTGATGAATGTATTGGATAATAGGAGGAAAATGGAAGAAAATAGAGATTTTTTTAAAAAAATAATAGTAACATTTATAAAATAAAATAAATGTTGTGTATTTATGATACGCTCAAACTATACTTCCCTAAAGAAGTATAAGCGGTCGTATCAAGTAAAGAACCCAAACGTTAGGTTGGGGTCGATCCCACGAGAAAAATGGTTTAGACTTAACTTTAATCTACGATTACTTCTATTTAGTTAAGTCCTTTTCGGAAACAATTATTGAAAGGGTTAATTTTGTGTAACAAAAGTTATTAATTAGGTCTAAGTAAACAAGTCGCTAGTTCAAATATTTGATGTTTATCAAATGATGAGAGAAACTAGGGTGTATGTTTTCACCATAGGTTTGTAACGCAGTAACCCTAGCTATAACAACTCTGTCCTAGTATCTTGCATGCAAAGTGGTAAGTTATGTATCCCTAATTCCTTGGTCCAACAACTAGTGTGTTTCACTCCGCACCTTGGTCCGACTACATGTGAGTACTTTATAAAACCTTACCTTTTACCTCATATAAAGCATCATATTCGATGAATGACTTAGTTATTACTTTGCACCAATCCACACTAGCCTATTAGACAGTATATACTAAATCTACGTTGATAATTATTTTCTTATTATCTATCTCCTAGGTCCGCCAAGTAGCAACAAGGCGAGTTCTAATGCGTGCACTCATTAAAAAGACTTCTAAATGAAAGAATTATCAATACATGCAAGAAACTGTTTGAGAATTGTTGTTTTAGCTAGTTTTACTTTGTTAATTACCCGTGGTTCCCACAACCCTAGTTATGAATTTGGTTACCCATGTTCATAATCACACAATTCATATTAATTAGACAAGAATTACATACTTTGAAGATATAGAAGAAAATCCAAAAAAATCATTTGAATTCGAGAAAATATTGCAATAAATGATTTAAAAAAAAATGAAGTATTTTAGAGATCACAATATTAAACAACCTATATACAAATTAGAAAAATAATAAAGAGTTAAACACCCAAAACGAGATTTATGGTCCTATTTATATTAAAACAATCCTAAACTAAAGGGAAACCTAAATAAGGAAAATTTGTCAAAAAACACGTCTCACGTCGACGACCTGACCGACGGACCCTCGAGGTAACGACGGATCATCGACACCTCCGTCGGTCTATACTTCAACTCTATTTTCAGCTGATTTCTCCTCCAACTCTTTGTTACCATCAACGGACCAAGACGACGAACCGTTGACAGGACGACGGTCCGTCGAAGCGAGTATTGAAGTTACATTCTGTTAACACCAACGATCACTAGGACCATCCGTCGATGATGGACCGTCATCCCTTACGTAGCCTCACACTTAGTAAGAATTCTCCGATCTTTCCTGGGCAGCATAACATCTTCATGGCGACGGTTGCCACTTACGGACCGTCGATTGGTAGACGGACCGTTATGGCTCTGTAGGTCATCTTTTCTGCAATTTTCAACACATTTTCAGCATTTTCATTTTGGATAGTTTTTCCTACAAACATAAAGAAAAATAATTCAAACTACTTCAAAGAGGCCTTAGACACACACTAAAATTAAGAAAAAAACATTAAAAGTACCGTGAAACCACTGTACATCGACATCCTCAACTTAAATTCGTTGTTTGTCCTCAAGCGACGCACTATGACTCACCACACAAACCTTTGTACAAAAGTATCCTTTTTTTAATTTTCGCAATCATCTGCATATCAATTCTAATTATTTTCATTAATTTCATGCATGATATCACTATTAGGCTTGCTTATGTGGATCAGACCATGACACAGACTCACCGCGCACGAGCACCTCTCCTCTTTTACTTCTCACCAAGGTGCCACTTTCCAGCATTGTAACTAGTGCCCTTTCTTTAAAAACAATATCCTCCTTTTTCACACAGTGATTTCAGTTTGAGTATAAGGATTATTTTTTTCAAAACTCACTCTCAAAATAACTTCTCACCTCATTCGTACTTATCGCCATAGGCTTGCCTTTATTTTCACTGCTTTAAGTTCAACGTATTAGACTCTTAGGATCATGATAGGACATTATTACCTTGTAACGTTGGATCAGGGTTAGGTAGGGTACATTTTGATGTATTTTAGTGACTTGTCCTTGACAAAACAACTAAGCATCCTACCTTTTCATCGTTTATTCCGCCCTATTTCTTAATTTTCTTATATTCTTTTGCTTTGCTTTTCTCCTTTCTTTCTCCTTTTATGTAAGTGACTCTTTTTTTTCTTTTACTTTAAAATTTTGCAATTTTTCACTTGATTTCAACTTTTCTTTAGTCACTTTTCTTTTATCTTTCTCTCTCTTTATTCTTTCAGCCCCACTTTCCGGAGCATTCCTCATAATAGCCATCTGCAACTCATGACTTTTCCATGAGTCACGGTACACAATACCCAAGGTTGGGTTAGGTCCACGACAAGGTTGTTTTCTGCATTAGCCACCCTCAACTTATGCTTTTGGCATAAGCCAAGGTGCACATGTCCAAGGAGGGATCAGGGCCAACATTTTGTTCCTAGAAGATATGTTGGGGTAGAAAAGAAAAGTTCATTTTTAGCTCAAATATTTGGATCAAGAAGGGACTAGTTTCATTCTGTTCTATTTTATCTAGGATGAAGGTTGACTATCTTAAACAAGGGCCTATGATCCTTTCCTAATTGTCTATTACATATTACTTTTAGCAGGACTAACCGAGCAAGTTCTAGCTCAGTACCAATTGTTGTATATTCAACTTTCTCACACTCACTTAACACCTCATTACCCTACGATATTATCAGACAATTAATTCGAGCTTAAGATTGAGGGTCAGGCAGGGGTGTATTTCTATGTCATGCTTAGAGCCACACATTCATCATTCACTATGCCTAATCATGAAAGCATTTTCTTTAAATCAAGATATCATTTTATTTTGCCATCATGCTTCATATTTCATATCAATACTATGTACAAGATACTAACGTGCCAGTTGAATAGTAAAGTAAACAGTCTCTTGGGGAAAAAAACACGGGCAAGAAAACCCCAAGAGAGGATAGTGAGTTGGGCTATTCAGACTTCACCCTAGCATTCACTTTCCATTTACCCCACCCCAACAAAAGGGCATGCAATTTTCCCTAACGCATAAAAAAATATAAAACCGAGTGGTAGGTGAAGCAAACCTGAGACGCATAGCGCCAATGATCAACAAGATGGCGGGTCTAGTTTCTCGAAACCCGCTCCCTCTGTAGTAAGGAAACCATCAGTAGTGTACGCAATAATAATAGTACCCTCAGTAGTGCTCCTCTCAACATCAACAATCCTTGATCTAGACGCCCCAACAGCCACCTTTTGAGCCTTCATCTACCGGGCCTCCTCATCAATCAGCGAGGCTCTCCTTGCAGCTTCCAACTCAAAATGATCTCTCTTCCTATATCGAGTCTCATCATCTTCTTTAGATCAGTTTCTCTTGGTATGCTCACATGGCTGAGGTGATGGCGTAGTGGTGGAGAACAATGCAATTATCACTGTATCCTCAGCAGGCTTCGCAAATGTAGCCTCAGACTCGGGCACCCGGTCCTCCAGTATGGCATCCATATATTCTCTCAGACTCGCCACAACATCTTTGAGAGTCTTCAAATCTACAATAGAGGCTGGCCGGGCGAAAGTCCTCAACTCAAATGCGTCAAGGCTCTGGTGGACCTCCATAATCTCTCTCTCAGTACGCTGGGTCATCTCCTTCTCGATTCACTCTTTTGCCTCAACAATGGACTTCTGCATCCAAGGCTGGATATGATGCAAAAGTGTGGCCTAACTCTGGACCCTAGCGATCAGGACCAGTGCTGCAAATGGGGTGGAGCGGGAGGAGCTCAGAGATGTGCTACTACTCGGGGTAGACTCAATTAGGGTGGCATCGGTAGTCCCTAATGTATCCTGATCAGCTCCTTGGGCTTGCTCTACCATGGATGCCAAGCTCTCACCTAGCGGTTGCACCTCTGCTCGGAGCCCTCTATTGGGAGCCAGCTCATTGACCTATTCCAGAATGAGACGGGTATCCACTATGTCAGTCAGTGTCTTGAGCACATCAATGTTCCATACATGCACTCCAACAGACTGCACAACTCAAAAATCATGCAAGGGAAGGGGTAAGTAGTGGTGGCCTTTAAGGCCCTCTCATGAATGACCGCTTGTAACAGTCACGCGAAATCCACCTCGAACCTAGCAACCATGGCAGCTATCAGCATTGCTCTATCCCATGTAACAATATTATCAGCAGCAGTGGGGGAGAGGCAATGACGGACCAAAAGCCATAAGAATTTTGTCGTGAGTGTGAGGTTGGCCTTCTTTATGCCTCCTTTGGGCTCCAACACAAATCACCACCCTCTCCATCCACGGAGATGTTCTGGGCAGTCCACCTCTTGGTGGTCTCTCTCAGCACTCTATCACACTTGAAACGGATGTACTTTACCATCTTCCACCGATAGTCAAACTTAGGAGTGAAATGGGTCTGGTGGCATCAGTGTCAGCACCATATAAAAATATGCGAATGGCGGGCAAAGAGATATCCACCTGCTTGACACGGACACGAACATGCTCAAGTGGTACGTGTTTTGAGGGGTTAGTCCGCCAGTCAAAACTAGCCCTGAGAATCGCGACATAAGCGGCGTAGAAATCTCGCACCATCTCCTCGCTGTAACGTCCCAAAGTCCTAGCCGTCCACTCTAGCCGATTGCTGGTGAAAAGGTCATGTATAGCTGGCATCGTGGGAAGACTCCCAGTAAGAACTCGCTGCTCGACTGTCAGAGTCTGAGTCATGACCCCCATGTCGTTGAGCAGCTTTGCATTCCTGTATACTGATATCGGCCCTCGACGTACCATCGGTTGGGCAGATTAGCAACCGGTGTGGGGACATCGATCAGGGGTGCTTAGAGTAGAATCCACACTGTCAGCCTTTTCAGATGAGGAAGAGTGGACCTATGTAGCTGAACAATGTCCCCTTGTGAAGATGAAGCTTCCTCAGACCGAACCACATTGACGGTCTGTCTACGGAATGATGATTCGTTAGTGTGGGTCCGTCGGTGGACACATAGAAAATTTATTTAGACATTGCAGAAACAAAGGTTCTGTTACAGACCGTCAATATGGTTCGTCAGTCAATTCTGTAGGGAATGAGGATATGAATTCTTGCATGTACAAAACACCAAATAGCGACCTCAAACACCGACCGGGAAGAAGACAGATAAAGATGGAAAATTGGGGAAGAGAAGGGATTTGGAAAACTGATGGAGATTTGGGGAAGAGGAGAATTTGACTGATTAAAATAGGAGTTAATGGGTGAAGAAGTGGGGAAGTTGAAGGTAAATGAGGAGGGAAACAGTTTTGGGGAAGGTTTTGAAAGGGTGGGTAACTAAAAAGTTAAAAAATTAATATATAGCCGGTTGAGTCAGGTCGGGTTATTGGGTCGGAGGAGCCAGCGATTCCCTGTCGACGAACCGTAAATCAGTCAACGGTCTGTTGAATGCTCCTTCAAATATTCCCTAACTTAGAAAATAATAAAAGAAACAAACATGGGATCTATGGACCCTACCGACGGTCCATTGACAGGATGACGATCCGTCGATCAGTGCACCAGACCAATTTTATGCAGAATTCTGGGAATTTGGTCCCTGCACATTGAACCCCAATAAGCTAATCTTTTTGTATTTTGTAGAAACTTTTTAGACACGGACCCTAGTTTTCTCTCTAGCCAGCACTTCTAAAACAAAATAAAAGAAAATTAATACGTGACATTAAGTGAGAAAAACATAAATAATGCAACTACCCCTATAAAATCATGAAAAAAACAAGACTATTTTTGTCTATAGGATACATATTAGGTTGCCTCTCAAACATCGCTTGATTTAACGCCGCGACAAGATGCATGACTTTTGATTACTCAGACTTTATCAAGATGGTATGCCTCAATCACTTCATTTGCCTTTTCAGCATGCCAAAGGTTGATTTTGATTCGTTGCCCGTTCACCTTGAACCTTACACCCTCCTAATTCATTAACTCAACCGCTCCATGAGGGAAAACATGGGTGATCAAGAATGGACCAGTCCATTTGGATTTGAGTTTGCCCAGAAACAAGCGCAACCTAGATTTGAATAAAAGAACCAAATCCCCAACCACAAAAAAATTTGCACTTTTTAATCTTTTGGTCATGGTACTCCTTCATCTTTTCTTTGTAAAGGGCTGAAATTTCATGTGCCTTTAAGAGAAATTCATCAAGCTCATTCAACCCATTTAACCTCTGTTCTACAGCCTCATTCCAATCCATTTTCAGTTTCTTCATTGCCCACATGCTCTTATGCTCTAATTCAACCGACAAGTGACAAGCTTTCCCATATACAACTTGGTATGGGGACCTACCTATGAGAGTCTTGTATTCTGTGCGGTAGGCCCAAAGAGCATCATCAATCCTCCTTGACCAATACATTCTATTAGCATTCACCATTTTTGCTAGAATCTGCTTGATTTCTCTATTTGACACCTCAACTGCCCACTAGTTTGAGGATGGTATGGCGTGGCCACACTGTGGCGAACCCCATATTTCTTCAACAATCCTTTAAACAGATTATTGCAAAAGAGGGATTCCCCATCACTAATAATGGCCCTTGGGGTGCCAAATCTGGGAAATTGTTCTTTTTTAAGAACGCGATGACACTCTTTGCTTCATTATTTGCAAGTGCTATGGCTTCCACCCATTTTTTCACATAATCAACCACCACAAGAATATACATCATCCTATGAGAACTCACAAAGGGGCCCATAAAGTCAATACCCCACAGGTCAAACAACTCAATTACAAGAATGAAATTTAAAGGGAGTTCTTGCTTTCTAGAAAAACCTCCATCTCTTTGGCACCTATCACATGGCTTGGAGAACTCATGAGCATATTGGTGGATCATTGGCCAATAGTAGCCACATTGCAAGATTTTATGGGTTGTGCGGATACCACTATGATGCCCACCCACAGGAGAGGAGTGGCATGCTTCCAAAATACTCAATATCTCGACTTCTGGCACACAATGCCGAATAAAACCATCGACACAACTCTTATATAAATATGGATCATCCCAAAAGAACTTTTTCACATCATGAATGAACTCTTTCCTTTGATGAAAAGACAAGTCCAATGGGACGATATCACTAGCCAAGTAATTCGCAAAATCAGCGAACCATGGATCCAAGTCTTGAGATTCATTTAATACATGCTCGTCAGGGAAAGTATCATCAATTTAAGCCTTTTCATCCAATTCTTTGATAGCTCCATCCTCTTGTTTGGACAAGTGATCGGCAACTTGATTTCCGGTTCCTTTTCTATCTTTCACTTCAAAGTCAAATTCTTGCAACACTAATACCCAACGAATAGACCTCGGTTTCACATCCTTCTTTTCCATCAAATATCTCAAGGAAAAATGATCATTATGCACTATAACTATTGTGCTAAGAAAATAGGAGCGAAATTTCTCAAAAGCAAAGACCATCGCAAGGAGCTCTTGTTTAGTCACAGTGTAGTTATTTTGGGCTTCATTAAGGGCTTTACTGGCATAGTAAATGGGGTGAATGATATTATCCCTTTTTTGACCAAAAACTATACCAAGCGCAACCCCACTAGCATCACACATCATCTCAAATGGCTTACTCCAATCCGGGGAAATAATAATGGGTGCAGACACCAATTGCTCCTTAAACTCACCAAATGCCTTAAGACAGGATTCAATCAAAATAAAATTTACACTCTTTCTCAAGTAACTTGCACAGAGGATGTGCAACTTTTGAAAAATCCTTGATGAACCTCTACTAGAAACCCGCATGCCCAAGGAAACTCCTCACACCTTTTACAGAGATGGGTGGGGGAAGTATCTCTTTCACCTCGACTTTAGCTTGAGCAACCTCTATACCTTTCTCTGAGATGCGATGGCCCAATACAATACCCTCTTTCACCATAAAGTGGCATTTTTCCACATTTAGCACAAGGTTGCAATGTTCAGATCTTTTGAGAACTTCGGACAAGTGATTCAAACAATGGTCAAATGAGTTACCAGCAACAGAAAAATCATCCATAAATACCTCAATGGTGTCCTCCACTATGTCCGAGAATATGAACACCATACATATCTGAAAAGTATCCGGTGCATTAAACAACCCGAAGGGCATCCTCTTGAATGCGAAAGTTCCATAAGGACAAGTAAAAGTGGTTTTCTCTTGATCTTCTTGTGCAATAGAGATTCGGTTGTAACCCGAATTACCATCAAGGAAAAAATATTACCCCTTTCCTTGAAGCCTATCTAACATCTGATCCATGAAGGACATAGGAAAATGGTCCTTCTTTTTCCATGCATTCAATTTCCGGTAATCCATACACACTTTACATTCGGTCACCGGCCGCATTAGAACAATCTCATTTTCTCATTAGGGACCTTAATCATTCCTTCTTTCTTGGGCACACACTAAACAGGGCATACTGAACTACTATTAGCGATCATATATATCACTTTGACATCTAACCACTTAATAATTTCCTTACTCACTACCTGTTGCATAGGTGGATTTAAACATCTCTAGTGCTCAATATTGGGCTTATGATCGGGCATGAGTTTGATTTTATGTAACAAATATCCACAATATTCCACACAATATATCTCTTGAACCTCTTTAACACTTCAACCAAACATTCTACTTGTTGCATATTCAAATCTGATGCAATAATTACCGGCAAAGTGTCACCTTTCCCCTAGAATACATACCTCACATGAGGTGGTAGAGCCTTAAGCTCCAATTTTGAAGCCTCCTCAATAAATGGTTTCGCGCATGGAGACTTGCGATGCTCCATATCTAAATACAATTTCTTTGGTTTGAACCAAACATCACCTCGATCAAGTGGCGCAACCAATGACCCCTACTCTTCAACACAATCACTCTCAAAATTCATGATCACTGCGCTAGTGCCTTAACACCAAGACGCTCTTTTATTTGTACCTCGGACGAACTCTCAACCCTGTAGGATATCGCGGATACTGATCCGAGCTTACCCTTCTGCCTCATGGACCTACAAATATAGAAAGTTGCTTCTTCATTGTTTAACCAAAACTTCATCTTCCCTTTCTCCATATCAACTAAGGCACGACTGGTAGCATGTAATGGCCTCCCAAGAATAATAGGCACCGCAAAGTCTACCTCACAATCAAGAATCACCAAATCGGCCTAAAAAATAAATATCTCCACTTTTACTAGGACATCATGGAGTATCCCAATAGGCCTCTTCACCGTTCGATCGCCCATCAGTAGTCGCATCACAGTGAGATTTGGGTCACCCAAACCCAACTTTTTGTAAATAGAGAGAGGAATGAGATTTATGCTTGCCCCAAGATCACATAATGCTTTAGCAAAGTGTAACAACCCATTGTACATAGAATAGTGAAAGCACTCGGATCTTCTTTCTTTTGCACAAGAGACATTGTAGCAATTGCACTACAATGTTGCATCCGATCATCCTCCTCAAAACTAACTGATCTCTTCTTAGTGACCATATCTTTCATGAACTTGGTGTAATCAGGCATTTGTTCAAGAGCTTCTATCAAAGGGACATTGATGGAAAGCTGTTTCAACAAAGTAATAAAACCCCAGTATTTACCATCTTTGGTCTTTTTCATCAATCTTTGCGGAAATGTGGGTGGTGGTTTAGGAATGGGGGTCAGTTTTTGGGGTGTCTCAGCTTCTTTTCCCAGTTGATCTACCAACTCATAACTAACTTCATCTACCTCATCATCTACTCTCTTCTAATCTTCGACGACAGACGACATAGGTGAATCCATGGTTTGCTTACTCCCTAGAGTAGTGATTTCCATACAGTGTCCATCATTTTTTGGATTCTAGACAATATTTTTAGGTAGAATACTCGGTTGGCGTGGGTTCACAGTAGAAGACAATTGATCCATTTGCAACTCAAGATGCTTGATTGAGATTGCATGTGCATCCAACTTTTGCCCAATATTTGCTAAATCACCTCTAAACACTTTGGCGTGCTCATCAGTTGCATCAAACCTCCTCCTTATCTTCTTCAATATATCCTCAACTCGCGCCATAGTACCTCCACCATCCCTAAAAGCAACTTCCCGATTTTGAGGTGGAACATAGGGCCCATTCCAATTGTTTTCGTTACCATAGTTACCCCCGGTGACATGTTTTAACACCAACCCAAGCTCATTTCTCATTTGAGCCATCTCTTCACAAATCTAATCTGCAGCTTGTTTACGTGAAGCTTGCATTGCAAAAGTTTTATCCCTGTATCCGACTTCCTAGTGCTCCAAGCTTTATTATTTCGGGAGATTTTCTCTACTTCTCAACGATCTCTTCATAAGTACACTCCGCATAAGAACCACCCGTAATCGTATCAAGCACTGCTTTATATTATCATCTTGCCCCCGATAAAATTACTCTTTTAGTGACTCATCATCAATGTGGTGGTTAGGGACACTTCTCAAGAATGAAGTGAACATATCCCAAGAACTTAGTCCAATTACATCCATGTCTATGTCTAGCCTCCCTACATAACTCGTACACACCGACCTTAGTGTGGAGATGTGAGCATGTGGATCCTCACATGGTAGCCCCGAAAACAAATCTCTAGCGATGAGCATCTGCATCAAGCTACTAGTTACCACAAAAGTATGGCCATGTGTAGAGGAGGTAGGACAAGTGGCCCATCAGAGTTAGTGATGTTAGCATTTCCCCTATAGTATTCTTGAGGGCGTGGGGCGGGAGGTTGCCTCCTCGGATTACCTTCACTAGGTTTAGTAACAACCACTCGATTATGAGCATTAATCGACGAGGGAAATTAAGGGTTGATCTCATCATCTATATAAGCAGGATTGTTTTGAATATTCATTCTATGAAGTGTGCGGTTTAGTTCTGGAGCAAGTGGGAGTATTGGTTCTCCTCGACTCCGTGTACTTGGCATACACTAAAGCTAGACCACCGAGAGACAAAGACAAAAACAAAAAACAAAAAGTAAAATCAGGAAATTGTTCACTAAAATTCGGTAATGTGCTTAAAGTTAATCTAAAAGTTATTTTCTCCGGCAGCAGCGCCAAAATTTGATACGCTCAAACTATACTTCCCTAAAGAAATATAAGTGGTCGTATAAATTAAAGAACCCAAATGTTAGTTTGGGGTCGATCCCACGAGGAAAATGGTTTAGACTTAATTTTAATCTACGATTACTTTTATTTAGTCAAGTCCTTCCGAAAACAAACAATTAAAGAGGGAATTGTGTAACAATAGTAATTCATTAAATCTAAGTAAACAGGTAGCTAGTTCAAATATTTTGATGTTTATCAAAGGATGAGAGAAACTAGGGTGTAAGTTTTCACATAGGTTCGTAACGCAATAACCTAGCTTTAACAACTTTGTCCTAGCACATTTTCAGCGTTTTCATTCTGGATAGTTTTTCCTGCTAACACAAAAAAAAAACATTAAAACCACTTAAAAGAGACCTTCGACACACTCTAAACTTAAGGAAAAAGCATTGAAAATATCGTGAAACCATGGTACATCAGCACTATCAACTTAAATTCGTCGTTTGTCCTAAAGCGACACACTATGACTCACCACAAAAACCTTTGTTCAAAAGTATCCTTATTTTAGCTTTCACAATTATCTGGCTATCAATCCCAATTATTTTCATTATGTTCATGCATGATATCACTATTGTGCTAGCTCATGTGAATCAGACCATGACACAGACTCACTACGCACCGACACCTCTCCTCTTTTACTTATCACCAAGGTGCCAACTTTCCAGTATCGTAACTAGTGTCCTTTCTTTAAAAATAATATCCTCCTTATTCACACAGTGATTTTAGTTTGAGTGTAAGGATTATTTTTCTCAACACTCACTCTCTGAACAAATTCTCACCTCATTGGTAGTTATCACCATAGTCTTGCCCTTATTTTCACTGCTTTAAGTTCAACGTATTAGACTCTTAGGATCACGATAGGAGTTTCTTAGCTTGTAACGTAGGCTCACGGTCAGGTAGGGTACATTTTGATGTATTTTAGTGACTTGTTATCCGCCTCTACATAACAACTAATCATCCTACCTTTTCAACGTTTATTTTGCACTATTTCTTAATTTTCTTATATTTTTTTGCCTTGCTTTTCTCCTTTCTTTCTCCTTTTGTGTAAGTGACTCTTCTTTTTTTATTTTCTTTTACTTTCAATTTTTGCAATTTTTTACGTGATTTTAACTTTGCTTGAGTCACTTTTCTTTTCTTCTTTCTCTTTCTTTATTCTTTCAGCCCCACTTTCAGGAGCATTTCACATAATAGCCACCTTCAAGTGATGTCTTTGCCATGAGTCAAGGTACACACTACCCAAGGTTGGGTCAGGGCCCAACAAAGTTATTTCGGATAATATCCACCCTCAACTTATGCTTTTGGCATAAGCTGAGTTGCACATGTCCAAGGAGGGACCAGGGCCAACACATTGTTCCTAGAAGATAAGTTGGGGTAGAAAAGAAAGGTCCATTTTAAGCTCAAATCATTTGGATCTAGAAGGATTAATTTCATTAGTTTTTATTTTTTCTAGGATAAAGGTTGACTATCTTGAACAAGGGCGTATGATCCTTTCCTAATTGTGTATTACAGATTACTTTTAGTAAGACTAGTCAGGCAAGTTCTAGCTCAGTACCAACGGTGGTCTATTCAACTTTCTCACACTCACTTAACACATCATTACCCTACCCGATTATTAGACACTTAGTTCGAGCTTAAGTTTGAGATTCATGCAGGAGTGTATCTCAATGTCATGCTTAGAGCTACACATTCATCATTCACTATGCCTAATCATGCAAGTATTTTCTTTAAATCAAGATATCATTTTATTTAGCCATCATGCTTCAGATTTAATATCAATACAATGTACAAGATACTAACGTGCCGGTTCAACAGTAAAATAAACAATCTCTTGGGGAAAAGGAACACAGGCAAGAAAACCCAAAGAGATGATAGTGAGTTGGGCTATTCAGACTTCACCTAGAACTAACTTTCCTTTTACCTCAGCAACGGCGCCAAAATTTGATATGCTCAAACTATACTTCCCTAAAAAAGTATAAGAGGTCGTATCAAGTAAAGAACCCAAATGTTAGGTTGGGGTCAATCCCACGAGGAAAATTGTTTAGACTTAACTTTAATCTACGATTAAATCTATTTAGTCAAGTCCATTAAAGAGGGGATTTTGTGTAACAAAAGTAATTAATTAAGTCTAAGTAATGAAGTAGCTAGTTCAAATATTTGATATTTATCAAACGATGAGAGAAACTAGGGTGTAAGTGTTCCCCATAGGTTCGTAACACAATAACCCTAGCTATAACAACTTTGTCCTAGTATCTTGCATGTAAAATGGTAAGTTATGTACCTCTCATTCCTTGGTCCGGCAACTAGTGAATTTCACTCCGCACCTTGGTCCGGTTATGTTGTGTACTTTAGTAAACCTTACCTTTTACCTCATATTGAATATCATAATCGATGTATGACTTAGTTATTACTTCGCACCAATTGACACTAGCCTATTAGATAGTATATACTAAATTTACGTTGATAATTCTTTTCTTATTATCTACCTTCTAGATGCGACAAGAATCAATAAGGCGAGTTCTAATGCGTGCACTCGTTAAAATGACTTCTAAATGAAATAATTATCAATATATGCAAGAAACTATTCGAGAATTGTTATTTTAGCTAGTTTTTCTTTGATAATTACCCATGGTTCCTACAACCATAGTTATGGATTTAGTTACCCATGTTCCTAATTACACAATTCATATTAATTGGACAAGAATTCATTTAATTAATTTGATGAGATTGAATAAAATTCAAAAAATCACTGGAATTCGAGAAATAATGCAAAAAACGATTCCAGAAAAATGAAGTATTTTTCAAAACCTAATATTCAACAACCAATATTACAAATCAAATAAATAACCAAGAGTCTAACCCCAAAAACGAGATTTTTGATCCTCTTTATAATAAAAGAATCTTAAACATAAAGGGAAACCTAAAGAAGGAAAATTTGTCCAAAAACACATCTCGTGTTGACGATCTGACCGACGGACCGTCAAGGTAACGGCGGATCGTCGACACCTCAGTCGGTCCATACTTCAACTCTAATTTAAGTTGCTTTCTTCTCCAACTCTCTGTTACTGTCGACAGACTAAGACGACAATCCGTCGATATGACGACGATGCGTCATGGCCTTCATTTCTCCACACTCAGAATCTTTACAAATCGGGTACTGAGGCTACATTCTGTTAACACTAATAGATCACCAGGACGGTCCATCGATGAGACGATGGACCGTCATCCCTTTCGTATCCTCACACTTAGTATGAATTCCCCCATCTTTCCTTGTCAATATAACATCTTCATGGCGACGGTTGCCACCTACGAACCGTCGATGGCTTTGTAGGTCATCTTTTCTGCAATTTTTAGCAGATTTTCAACGTTTTCATTCTGGGCAGTTTTTCCTGCAAACACAAAGAAAAATACATTAAAACTAATTCAAAGAGTCCTTCGACACACACTAAACTTAAGGAAAAAGTATTGAAAATATCATGAAACCACGGTACATCACCACCCTCAACTCAAATTCGTTGTTTTTCCTCAAGCGACACACTTTGACTCACCATAAAAAGCTTTGTACAAAAGTATCCTACCAAAATGCCAAACCCTAATCAGTCATTCTACCGTCTATTTCTACCTGGTGAGGCATGTGAAGCAGCGGAGGAGTTGTAAGAATACCGCCGACAAATACAAAAATTGCTTGTATTGATGTGCAAAATAGTTGGAATGACGCACAAAATCATCTCTTTTCCTGTCTTTATCCAAAGTTGCAGTGGCGGCAGCGTCTCCGGTGGATGTATTGATGGAGTTCCTAGTAAATTCACTCAACTTCTCAATAAATTAGCCATTTCCACAACAGACAAGTTAAATCGTTCTAGATACAGACACTATGACCCGCATTTTTTACTTCATCTCCTTGATGAAATGGGTATGAACAAATCAAAGATCAAAACCCTTGTTTCTTCTTCTCCTCAGTTGTTATTTTTCCGTGTTTATGAAAACCTCAAATCCAAAATTAAGATTTTAAAACAACTTGGCTTATCTGTATCTCAACTTGCTACATTTATGACAAGAAGCAATTTTTTGAAAACAGGTTTACATACTAATTTATAGAGCCTAATCTTGTTTTCTAAAGGATTTATTGCCCATTTATTCCAACTTCGATATTAATGGTAGTTTTTTCGCAATTACATTCATCTTGATGATCAAGTCATAGGCTCATGAAGAATTGACCCACCACAATGTTTTTATCATTTATCACCACAGAACCACCTCGTCATCCTTCGCCACCGCCACAACAATTATCACCCCTTCTTCCACCATCACTATCAACACCAACGACCTTATCCTATGTCACAACCACTATCTCCTTAGCCAGCTCCTTCTCCAACTAATTTTCTGCCAAATATTTCAAACAATTGAAGAAGTTGCTGCATCAACCATGCAGAAGTTGCTACAATATTTCAAAAATTGTAGAAGTTGCTAAAACAATATAATCAAGTGATTTTGTTGTTATAACAATTGGTATAGTTATTGCAATAACTGTCGTAATTAATATTACTATCGTTATTGCAACACATATAGTAATTAATATTACCATAGTTGTTGCAACAACTATCGCAATTCTTGTAAAAAATATCATAATTTCTTGATTATCTACGTTTATTTATTGTACTAGTGTACTTGGCTTCGCTTTGCGCGTGATTATGTAAAGAATTAAAATAAATTTATACTAAATCATAAAGGTTAAGCTATAAAAAATCAATTAAATATGTCTATATTTTGTAACAATTGTTATTCCAGGTCATCTATAAAGTACATACTCTTTAATTGAAATTATTAATTTTGACATCTATATTTTTGTTAATTCGGATTTCTTTCTCCTCTTTGTTATAACGTCATCACAACTTACTTTCTAGTATTTGTCTGTTCAACAATCTAAAGAATTACCATAAAAAAATCATTAAAAAAAATTAAAATTAAAAAACAAAATAAGGTTAAAAAAAGGAGCTAAAAAAAGGAATTAGCAATGCAAAAAAGAATTTAAAAAAATGGCATACACAAACCCCTAATTCTTCTAGTTTTCTTAGCTTATATACAAAATTTTAAAGAGTATATTTCATATTTCAAATAAATACTACATTTAATATACAAATTCCTAAGAATGAAGAGTCATTGTAATTGAGAGGATTAAAGATGTGACTTTAATATTTTGACATTTGTACATAATGTAACAAAATAATGATTATTAACAGAGAAAATGATAAGACAATTCAAAATAAAGTTATTGAGATATTTATTTTGTAATAAGTTTAATAATAAGTAGGAAGAAAAAGCAAATAAAATTACCAGCGTAAAGAGAGAAATACCACACTATTTTAGTCCAACAATTATTATATAGATAGATAGATAGACTTTTAAGAATCACCAATTTTTATTATTTCAGAAGAAGTTAACATTTATCCGGTATAAAAAAGAATTATATATGTAATACTCCAAACTTTATAAATAATATTGTTCTTGGATAATACATACAATAACTAATTCAAATTCTTAAAAATTATCAACAATAAGTGTATCTTTATATATTCTAAATCTTTCAAATTTCAATTCTATCAAACTAATCTTATCATGTCTCTTGATGAAACTTCCACCACCACTAACTTTCTTTTTCATTTTGTCAAATTTGTACAAATCTAATCTACACTGTCATAAAAAAATGTAGTCACCTTGTCCTCGTGTTTGGATACTATGACACAAAAAGATAATGTAAAACATAACTACGATCTTCATGAACATGGTGGCCATATACATTTTCGCATCACTTTTTTTGTATTCTCTCTTTTGGTTATTATATACATGATCGATGAATAGAATGAAGAAAAAACAAAAAAAAAATGAAAAAAATATATAAGAATAAAAAGAAGAAGGAAAACATGAAAATCAATATCAAACAACTCCATACAAGATTGTGATTTATGGATTGCCTGAGTCCTAAGAATTAGATAGAAGAAAGTTGAGAAGGTATGTTATTTAGATGGAGAATGCAAAAAGATGGAGGTTTTTTTTTATAACACATGAATTATGATTGAATATAATAAATATGATATATTTTAAATTATTAAGCAAATAGTTAATGAAAAAAAGAGAGAAGAAATTTCAAAAAAAAAAAGAGAGAAAAAAGATAAATAGTCTTTTAGGCTATAGGGAGGTCTCACGTCACCTTTTGTGTGTGTATATATATAGAGAGAGGAGAGGAAAATCTTCAATTAGTAGTTTCATGACTCTCAACAAAGTCATAAGTTATTATTTTTAACCAAAATAAATTACAAACTTACTAACAATAAGATTCATATAGAGTAAAAAATAAAGAGAAATTTTTCTACAATCTTAATCATTCAAAATATTAAAATTAAATTATGAAATCAATGCCAAAAATTTGAGCTCCTATCAACATTCATACACACAAGTCGATAACGATTCAATAGCTTTTATTTTATTATTCAAGTCAAATTAATTAATATAATAAATACATATGAAAAACATAAAAAATTAAAAGGCTGATGTGATAATTTCTACAAAGTTTACAAAGAAAGAGAAATTTTCTACAACCTTATGCATTGAAAATTTAAAGAAAAAATACAAAACCATTTCATAATTTTTTCAGTTTTTGTCAATATTCATAGACACAAGTAAGTCACCATTCAATAATCTTTATTTTATTATTCAAGTAAACTTAAAATATGAATATATGAAGTACAAAAAATATCATGACTATGACTAATAATTATTTAAGGGGTTATATCTCACGCCTCGAGCCTACACCTTGGACGAGGCCGACACCAAATGACAATTGCTGGCCTTGAGCGAACCCTTGACCTGACTTACTTAACTCAACTGAAGACTTCACTCAATATAAGAATCATTCTCATAAAAATAACTTCAAATAGATATCTTGGCCAAAATGACACTTTAGTCTCACAATAGAATATCTGAGATTGCGTAGAAAGAGAAACTCAAAAACTAAAATATCTGACTGACAATTTATCTATGAAGCCTCTATAATACTTAGATGGATGTTGGGACAAACCACACAACATCCTATTTATGAAAGTTGTAAAGCAGTAAATATGTGTCCTCCAAAATGTAAAGAGGCTTACTACTAACTCCAAGTGCTCTGCTGCATATATAATGTGTGTGTGTGTGTGTGTAAAAGTTTGAAAATTTATGAAAACACTTAGTTCGTTAAAGAAAATGCGGTCATAAACTCAAATTTACTTATATATAAAGTAATATAATTTCTGTAGGAGATTCTTTAACCAACAACCTCCACTATGAGCCTATTTGGTGATAAAATATCTTGCCCACGCTTCTAGAATTATCCTATACTTTGTTGTCGCATAGAACTCCTTAACTTAGTGGATCCACTAGCTTAACTTACGTGATCATCTAAAAAGTATGACCCGTTAATACCCATGATGACTACATGATTTTCACGGAGACTTGACTTAAAATGAACTCTCATCTCAACATCGTTGCTCAATACTACTCCCAAAAGCTTATGCTTTTAAAAACAACTTACTTTCTTTGGATTGACATAATCGCTCAACACTTAGCTTTAAAAGCTCTCTTGGAATCAATGTTCCTTTCTCTTGTTCAAATCTCTTTTGGGAAATATTAGTTTCCTTTTAGCTTAAATGTGAAAACATTTTTAAACTTTCAGGTAACTAAGAACTTTTGAGAAATGAACTCAACTCTTTGTTCTTTGCTTACCTTGAAAACTTTAGTCTTAATCAACTCTTCGGGATACTTTGTTCCCTTATATTTCTTAGAAGGAAAGACTTCAACTTGTTACTCTTTACTTTAACTAGAAATTGATCCTTAAAACGGAGTTAAAACGTTTAGTAAAGACACTTGAAAACCTTTAAGAACTTTGCTTTGACTTACTTCTTAACTTTAGACTTGACTCTAACTTCATTGACTTTGATCCTAACTTTAGTTGAATTAGATTATAGATTCAAGGTTACGATTTGTGTTCTTTGATGATTTCTAGTTGTTTAGAAATAATTTGAAGTAATTAGAATCAGTGGAAGGTTTTAATGTCGCTTAGAAGGACTTAAAAAGGCTAAACTACAAAAATTGAGCGAAAAATGCTGATTCTGGCATGTTCAGGGCAGCCGTGCCAGAACTTTTGTTCTAAGGCCTCCTTATGGCGCACTGTAGGCACGCAGCCCCAGGCCCAGGCATAGAAGGGGCGCGCTGCGCCGGTGTTGCCCAGGTGTCGTTGACGAATTTCTCTCTTCTTATTTCAACGCTAAATCCCTTAAACCTTCCTAGTTCTTTTCCCAAACTCTTAGGATTATAAATATCTTCAATACCCAAAAGTTCTAACTCAAAAGAAAAATATTGAAAACTACGAATCAACATCAATGGGCATTTAAACAACTCAACCAACTAGGAATTCGACAAGATATAACAATAATTCACTTCTAATTATGTAAACAATTCTAAAACCACTGAATTGAAATAAGATTGGTGTGCGGAAGAATTAACCCAACAAGAAATATCTCACATACCTTTATAAGAATCGCCCCTGACCAATTCCACTCGAAACTTCTTGGCGTTCTTGGTGAAACCTTGATATTTCTCCCTTTTCCTTCTTCTCTTTTCTCTTCTCCAAGCCCTAAATTTAAAGTTAATTTTCTAATCTGAACTAAAGCTTGTTTTTATCTCAAATTAATCCCTAAAATGAAATAGGACATTCGTGAAAATACTAGTTTTTCCTTCCTTAAATTCGGAATGAGACCTTCTTCAATCCAACAACCCAACTTCTGATAGACATATCTCCCTCATACGATATAAAAAATGCGCAAACTCGGCGGCGTTAAAAAGATCACTCCAAGGGATTTCCAAGAATATTACGAACTACCTCTAACTCATTCTTCAATAAATGTTTTGGTCATTTGAAAATGACCAAAACTCACGACTTTAACTTATAAAATTTTCTAGATTTTCCCCTTTCTTTCCAAAAGCAATCATTTCTAGCTTGTTAGCTTATTCTTAGCTATTTAGAGTTATGAGATGTTACAATATCTCTACCTTGGGAACATTCATCCTCGAATGAGATTTTTTTCACTAAGCTAAGAATAGTAACCTCAAGTTTAACACTTAACAACTAAAAGCAAGTAACAACATGCTTACTCATAGTTTATAAATTACTAAGAAAATAATTAGTACCTTGATCTGCATTCTCTCCGGACTCAAAGATATGTTGATATCTCTTCTTCATATCCTCTTTAGCTTCCCAAGTCGCATCTTCAACAAATTGGTTCCTTCGAAGAAATTTGACTGATGAAACATCCTTTATTCACAACTTGCGAAGTTGATGATCTTAAATCTGAGCTGACATCTCTTCATAGGATAAGCTATCCTTAATCCCAAAATTTTAAGTTGGTACAATCAATGAAGGATCACCCATGCACTTCTTCAACATGGAGACACCAAATACCAGATGAACCGCTGCTAGCTCTTGTGGTGGCTGTAACTCATAAGCTGCCTCGCCAATTATTTTGGATATTCTATAAGGTCCAATATACCGGGGGCTAAGTTTTCTTTTCTTAAAAAATCTTGTAACACCCTTCATGGGTGAAAATTTTAGATATACCCATTCATACACTTCAACTCCAATGACCTTCTCCTAACATACATATAGGACTTTTGAAGACTCTGTGCCTTTTTCAATATCTCTTGAATCACCTTCACCTTCTCCATGTTGGTGAACTAGATCTGGTTCGATCAACCATGCTCCATCATCTTCAAACCACCCAATCAGATATCTGTATCTTCTCTCATAAATAGCCTTATATGGGGCTATTTGGATGCTTGAAAATGGTAGCTGTTGCTGTTAGTGAACTTAATGAGAGGTAGGAGATCATCCCATTACTTTGAAATCAATCACACAAGACCTCAACATATCTTCTAAGGTCTGGATAGTGCACTCTGCTTTCCCATATATCTAAGGATGAAAAACAGTGCTTAAGTTCACTTTTGAACCCAAAACTTTCTGGAAAGCCTTTCAGAACTGAGAAGTAAATTATGCACCTCTATCTTAAATGATCGAATCATGGAATCCATCAAGTTTCACCACCTCCTGAATGTATAACTTCACATAATCCTCTATTGAATAAGTGGTCTTTACCGACAAAAAGTGGACTGTCTTTTTCGTTCTATCAATAATCTCCCAAATTTAATCATACTGCTTGTGAGACCTTGGCAAGCCTCTGATGAATCCCATACTAATCACCTCCCACTTTCATTCTGGAAGCTCTATATTTTGAGCAATTTCTCTAGTCCTCAGGTGTTCTACCTTCATTTGCTAGTAATTCGGGCACCTTGCAACAAACTCATCAATGTCTTTTTTCATACCTTCCCACCAATGTATCTCTCTCAAATTGTAGTACATATATGTGGAACTCGGATGAATGGAATATCTGGAGCTATGAGCCTCCTCCATGATCCTCTCTTGGAGTCTATCCACCCTAGATACACAAAATCTACCTTGCTACTTCATCACACCATCTCCCTCTCGTGCAAAAGCCAATACTCTTTGCTTATGAACATTCATCTTCAAATAGGCAAAATGGGGTCTTGGTCTTGATTCTCTTTCACTTATGACACTAATGATGACTCAGCCCCATTTGTCACCACTATTCCTCATTCTGTAGAATTCATAAGTCTTACTCCCAGGCGTGCAAGTCTGTGCAAATATTTGGTGAACTCCATATTTTCTTCCTCAACGTGGGCGGTACTCCCCATGGATAACCTGCTTAAATCATCAACAACCACATTAGCCTTATCAGGGTGGTAAATAATACTCATGTCATAGTCATTGAGTAATTCTAACAACCTCCTATGTCTGAGATTGAGATCTTTCTGGGTGAACACATATTTTAGGCTCTTGTGATCAGTGAATATATCAACATGAACACTATACAAGCAGTGACATTATATTTTCATGGCAAACACTACAACAACCAACTCTAAGTTATGGATTGGGTAATTCTTCTCATGAACCTTCAATTTTCTAGAGGCATAAGTTATAACCTTGTCGTAAGGCATTAACACACAACCCAACTTAGCTCTAGATGCATCACAATACACCACAAAGACTTGAGTACCCTCTAGTAAAGTCAAAATTGGGGAAGTAGTTAACTTATTTCTCAATTCCTGAAAGCTTTTCTCACAAGCTTCAACAATTAAAACTTAACTAAATTCTGAGTCAACTTGGTGAAGGGAGACGAGATAGATGAACACCCCTCAACAAACCTTCTATAGTATCCAACAAAATCCAAGAAACTTTTAATATTAGTTAGAGACGTGGGTCTAGGACAACTCTGAACTGCTTTTATCTTTTGTTCATCAACTCTAATCCCATCACCGAAAACTATGTGGCCCAAGAATGCCACAGACACGATCCAAACTCACATTCGGAGAATTTGTCAGACAACTCCTTATCGATCAAAGTATCAAGGACTATCCTGAGGTAGCTAGCATGATCTTCTTCACTTCTACAATAGATTAGTATGTCATCAGTAAAGACAATAACAAACATATCTTAATAAGGTTTAAAGAGTCTATTCATAAGATCCATGAATGCTGCTGGTGCATTAGTTAACCCAAAATACATGACCAAAAACTTATTATGCCCATAATTTCAAATACCCTAACTTTCAACTGATGGTAGATAGATCTGAGAGCAATTTTGGATAAACAGGTGGCCTGAAGTTGATTGAAAAGATCATGTAACCTTGGAAGAGGATACTTATTCTTGATGGTAACCTTATTCAATTTGAAATAGTCTATACACATCCTAAGGGAACCATCCTTCTTTCTTATAAACAGGATAGGAACGCTCCAAGGTGATACACTTGATCGAATGAAACCTCTATCTAATAGATCTTTCAACTGTTCTTTCAATTCTTTTATATCTGTTGGTCTCATTCTTTATGGAGGAATAGAGACAAGACGAGTATCTAGAATGATGTCTATGCCGAAGTTCATTATTCTCTCAGGAGGGACTTTGGGTAGCTTATTAGGAAAAACTTCTGGAAACTTCTTATCATAGAAACTGACTGAAGGGGAGGAATCTCAGCACTTGAGTAGTTAAATCGGACTAAGTGATAGCTACATCCCTTTGAAACTAACTGTCTTGCCTTAAGGTACGCAATGAAACAACCCTTAGGCACTGCAGAAGTACTACTCTTATCTGTAACTATCTCATTAAGAATCTGAAACTTTACAACTCAAGTTCTACAATATATTGACGCATAACAGGCACGAAGCCAATCCATATTTAGAATAACATCAAAATCTACCATGTCTACCTCTACTAAGTAAGCCATGTTGTTCTTGTGATTGATAGAAATAGGACAATCACGATATACTTTTTCTGCTAGAATTGATGTCCAACAGGTGTAGAAACACCGAAAGGTTCACCAAATTTTTCAAGAGAATCTCAAACTTATTTGCAACATAAGGAGTTAAGAAAGACAAACTTGCTCTTGGGTCTAGCAAAGCATAAACATCAAAAGTAATGTCTTTGATCATACTAGTGACAACATCTGAAGAGTTCTCTTGCGCCTGGCGGATAGTGATTTCATATATGTGGTTTACCTCTTCGCCAGTACCAAAAGGGTCTCCTATAGGTGCAACCATGTCTAGTGGAGCAACTGATGAAGATTGGGCTATATTTCCCAGATTTCTACTACCTTGCCTGTTCTTAGGGCACTCTCTCATGAAGTGACCCTCTTGACCACACTTGAAGCAACCTATCTGTCCATCATGACACTTACCAGGGTGGGTTCTA
The DNA here is from genome assembly GCA_027705065.1 of Solanum peruvianum. Taxonomy (NCBI): domain Eukaryota; kingdom Viridiplantae; phylum Streptophyta; class Magnoliopsida; order Solanales; family Solanaceae; genus Solanum; species Solanum peruvianum. The sequence continues at coordinate 15,880,162 of JAKWJD010001765.1, forward strand.
CCATACTTAGCACATGCAGGAGCACAACTACCTCCTTGTGCAACACTTCCTTGAGGTTATATGGTCAAGCCCTAAAGTTCTGCTAATTCTGGCCATGATGCTCACATTTGTTCCTCCTGGGTGCTGGCGCACTAGCAATGATGGTGCAGACCCCTTTTGTTTCTAAAATTTTAGCCGATTCAAACTATCTTTCTATTGTCCAGACTCATTCCCTGTCTTAGATTTCTTATTTCTATAAACTTCTCTATCCCTCAGCTTCTCTGCTTCGACTTGCTTCACATAAACAGTCAATCGAGATATGTCTATGTTGCCGATAAACATTGCAACTCTGCCATCTTTGCTTGATGCACGACCCAAGCCAGCGAAAAACAAGCTGATTATGCTTCTCATATCATTAACACTTTCAGGAGCATTGCGACACAATTGGATGAACTTCAACCCATATTCATGTACATTCAAGGAGTTATGTTTTAGTGTAAGGAACTCTCATACCTTAGCCTCTTTCAGTTCTTGGGGAAAAAATGCCTTGAGAAAGGTTCTTCAAAGAAAGACCACCTTGTACATGGTGCATCCTCCTCTCTGCCTTCATTCCAGTGATCGAACCAAGTCCGAGTTACATTCTTTAGTTGATATGCAACTAGGTCAACCTTTTTAGCATCAACAACATGCATCACATAAAAAACCTTCTTTAACTGTTCCACAATTTTTTTTAGAATATTAGTAGTGCTTGAATCGGTGAAACTTGGAGGATTCATTCTTAGAAAATTCACGAATCATAGAGGTGTCAGCCTCTTTTTTCAAGCTCCTTGTTTTAAATACTGCTTGGTTTAACATCCGGATAGCCTCACGAAATTCAAAATTTGTAACTTCTCCTTGAGGTTGCACGTTTGGTGCATTAGGTACCTTTAGTTCCTCAATGTTTCTTTTGGCTAGACGACTTCTTGCTGCTTTTCGTGAAGGCATGATGATGTGTAACACGGGCAAGCACGAATTATACAGAAAATATTTAGGGATAAAATATAATGCGCGAAAAGAAATATGAAAGAAGTGAGGAATTCTTAAATTTTGTAGCCTTCTGATCATATATGTGGTGCGCTTTACATGATATATATGACTCTACAGACATGGCTTTATAAACTTCCTAGGACTCTTGAACTCTGTGCTCTAATACCATGTTTGTCATGTCCGAGCCTACATCCTGGACGTGGCCAACACGCAATAACCATTGATGGCCTTGAGCGGACCTTTGGTCTAATTTACTTAACTCAGTGGAAACTCAATATAAGAATTATTCTCATAAAAATAACTTCAAATATATATCTTGGCCAAATTGACACTTAAGTCTCACAATAGAATATTTGAGATTGCAAATAAAGAGAGACTAAAAAACTAAGCTATTTACAGACTATTTGTCTATGAAGACTCTATAATACTAATATGGATGTTATTACAGATTCTACAACATCCTATAAAAGAAATCCGAAAAAAAAGTAAAATTTGTTTCCTCCAAAATGCAAGGAGGCTCACCACTGACTCCGAGTGCTCTATTGGATCAACGAGGTACTGGATGATGTTGATCCTTGTTACTTGCGTCTGCATTATGATACAATCCAGACCAAGTGGCATCAATACATTAAATATATGTGTATGCGAGTTGAAATTCTAAGAAAACTTATGCTTGAAAAGAGTAAGAAGAAACACTTAACTTGCTCTACTCAACTCATGAAAACTTAACTTAATATAAAGCAGGTAGACATATGCAATATGTATAAAATATTGTAAAGCAATGAAGACATCTAGTTCGTTAAAGAAAATGCAATAAAAATTTATTTATATTTGAATTAATATAGTTTCTGAGGAGATTCTCTAACCGACAACCACCACTATGAGCCTAAGCTGTGATACAATATTTTTTTCACGCTGCTAGAATCGTCCTATTCTTTATCGTCGCATAGAAATCCTAAATTAGTGGATCCACTAGCTTTACTTATGTGATAATCTAAAAAGTATGACCCTTTAATACCAATGATGGATACATGGTTTTCAGGGAGACTTGAGTTAATATGAACTCTCATCCACACATCGATTTTCAATACTACTCCCAAAATATATTTCAGCTCATGCTTTTATTGAAATAATTGATCGACACTTATCTTTAAAGGCTCTCTTGGAATCAATGTTCCTTTCTCTTGTACAAATATTTTTTGGGAAATCTTAGTTTCCTTTCAACTTAAATATGAAAACATTTATAAAATTTCAGAGAATACTTAGTTCCCTTATAAGTTTTGAGAAATGAACTCAATTTGTTACTCTTTGCTTAACTTGAAAACTTGAGTCTTAATAAACTCTAGAGAATACTTAGTTCCCTTATATTTCTTTAAAGGAAAGACTTCAACTTGTTATTATTTACTTTAACTTGAAACTTGAGCCTTAAAATGAAACTTTAAGGCTCTTAAGGTTTTTAAAACGTTTAGTAAAGACTCTTAAAAACCTTTAGGAACTTTGCTTTGACTTACCTCTTAAATTTAGACTTGACTCTAACTTCTTTGACTTTGATCCTAACTTTCCTTGAATTGGATTATGGATTCAATGTTATGATTTGTGCTCTTTGATGATTTCTAGGTGTTTAGAAAACATTTGAAGTAATTAGAATCAGGGAAAGGTGCTTATGTACATTAGAAAGACTTAAAAGGACTAAACTACGAAAACTGGACAAAAAAGGCTGATTCAGGCGCGTTCAAAGTGCACTGCGCCAGAACATTTGGTCTGAGGCCTCATCTTGGCACACTATAGGCCTGCCTCCCTAGGGCCCTAGGCGCAGATGGGGCGCCGCGGGACTGGTGCTGACCAGGTGTGGCTGACGAACTTCTCTCTTCGTCTTTCATTGCTAGATCCCCTAAACCTCGCTAGTTTTTTTTTAAACCCTTAGGATCCTTAATACCTTCAATACCCAATAGATTTAACTAAAAAAAAACATTGGAAACTATGAATTAACATCAATGGACATTCAAACAACTCAACCAAATATGGATTTAACAAGATTCATCAAGAATTAACTTCTAATCATTGAAACATTTCCAAAACCACTAAATTGAAAAAAATATTGTTGTGCGGAAGAATTAACCCAACACAAAATATCTCACATACCTTGATAGGGATCAACGCGATGAATTCCACTCAAAATTTCTTAGCGTTCCTAGTGAAACCTTGCTCTTTCTCCCATTGTCTTCTTTTTTTTTCTCTTCTTCAAGCCCTAAACGTAAAGTTAATTTTCTAATAGAACTAAAACTTATCCGGAATGGTTTGTTGCAAGTTTATTTATTAATTCAAGTAATCTTCTGGATTTTCTTCAATATCATCAAAGTAAGGTCATGAATTCTTATCTAATTAATATGAATTGTGTGATTATTAACATGGGTCACTAAGATCCATAACTAGGGTTGTTGGAACCATGGGTAAATAACAAGGTAAAACCTAGCTAAAATAACAATTCTCGAATAGTGTCTTGCATGTATTGATAATTCTTTCATTTAGAAGTCTTTTTAACTAGTGCACGCGTTAGATTTTGCCTTGTTTCTACTTGCCGGACCAAGGAGGTAGATAATAAGAAATAAATTATCAATGTAGATTTAGTATACACTATCTAATAGGCTAGTGTCGGTTGGTGCGAAGTAACTACTAAGACAAACATCGATTATGATTCTTAATATGAGGTAAATGTAAGGTTTAGTAAAGCATACACGCGTAGCCAGACCAAGGTGCGGAGTGAAATTTCCTCGTTGCCGGACCAATGAATTAGGGATACATAACTTACCACTTCGCATGCAAGATACTAGAAAAGGATTGTTATAGCTAGAATTACCGCATAATGAATTTGTAGGGAACACTTAAACCCTAGTTACTCTCTTTACTTGATAAAAATCAAATCTTTGAACCTGTTACTTATTTACTTAGAAATAACTAATTACAGTTATTGCTTAAAAACCCTCTTTTTGGTACTTGTTTCTTGGAAAGGACTTGACTAAATAAAAGTAATACTAGGTTAAAGTTAAGTCTAAATTATTTTCCTCGTGGGATTGACCCCAACCTATTAGTTGGGTTCTTTACTTGATATGACTGCTTATACTTCTTTTCGAGAAGTAAATTTGAAAGTACCAAGTCTCATGAGAAAAGACAATGATGACATTTTTTGTATTGATACTTTACAAAATTTTGTTGGTGAGATAAGTTTACAAAATTGAGTGAAGTAAATAATAATAATACTAAAGAAATGTCAATTTCTACCCATATTTAAACTTTAAGGGTCTTTTTGGAAAGTCACTAGGTAATTTGAGTTGGTTTAGTTACTACGGTAGTAATAATTAGCCTAGTAATTACACAATCTTATTACTATGTTGGCCTATTTGTTTGCCACATTGTGATTACATTGTAATTCCTTTTATCTTGTTTGGTTGGACGAATGTAATTCCACAGTTAAATTTAAAAATATATCAAATCAAATAAATAATTTTAGTACTTAATTTATTTATGAATATAAAACTTTCTTCTAGGTACAATGACAAACAAAATAAATGAATTTGTCATGCCAAGAATATTATTACGCTTATCATGCCAACTTAGTAACTTCAAATCTTATGTGCGTCATTTTCCAACAGCCGCAAGCGATGTCCTTAGAGAATAAGATGATTGAGTTATTCAAGTTTGAATAAAGCATGTGAGATATCCTCGATTTTTTTTTTACATAAATCTAAAGGTACTTCAAGTGAGTTAGAGATTGTATCGCACTAAGCCAAGAATTCGACAGGTTTGCATCTAGGAAATGTAACAAGTAACACCTGAACAAGCTAAGTCTTAGTTTTACAAGTAAAGTTAAATCATTTGATATGTTCAATGTGTTGAATTTTTGATGAACAATGAACACTAAAGATCACGGAGGACATTCACCGAAACAGTTTTCATCGGATTCATGCATTGAAATCTAATCGAATTGATATTCATAATTTTCTAATTGTTTGGCAAAAGCATCATGAATATAAATGCATAATCATGATTTCATAAAACATAAATGTTGGTATGATTATATGACCGACATATACATGGATGAATATATTGATATATAGATCGATAGATAGATAAATAGATAGATAGATAGAAGGATGGATGAATGGTATATATATATATATATATATATATATATAGATCGATAGATAGATAAATAGATAGAGAAGGATGGATGAATGGAATATATATATATATATTCTTCTATATATCTGTATATATATATATATATATATATCTATATATATCTATATATATATATATATATATATGTATATATAGATGGATTGATGGAAGGATACGTAGATATGGGGTTGGGGGTGGCGAGGGCAGGGTTGGGGGGGGGTAAGGTAAATTTAAAATTGAAATTAGAAATAGCTTTTAAAAAAACTTTAATATTTTTTATGGGGGTGGTTAGTGGTAGGGTATAGGGGTAGGGTGAGGGTGGAGTAAAAAGATTGAAGCTAATAACATTTCTTAAAAATCTAGCTTCAAATTATTTTTTTGGAAGGGGCGGGAGGGGTGGGGAGGGGTGGTTGGAGGAGTTGGTTTGAGCGCTGGGACAAAATAAATTGATTGTCTCAAAAAAAAAATGAAGATGGAAGAAACTTTTGGAAAATATTTTCCTTGAGTCTGTAACGAAATTCTTTTTCTTTAAATTTGAAGAAAATGAGTTGATTTTGAAAATTATTTTCAAAACATTTAACCCAAACAAACATGAGAAAATTTGAAAACATTTTCCTTCATACCAAACACACCCTTATATTATAATTGAGATTGAGATAACAAAAATCTTTTCAGTAAGGTAACTAGTCTTATTTGCCATTTTTTTCGTGAGAAATCCATATCAATTTAATCTATTGAAGATAACATAAATCTCAATGCTAAGGTAACTAACCATATTTGATACTTTTTTTTTAAAGAAAATCTGTGTCTATTTATTCTATTGAGTCCATAAATAAATTTTGAAACATTATATAATGAATGAAGATAGAAGCAATAAACAGATAAAAAGCAAAATCATATTATTTTTTAGTTTCATCATGAGTAATTTTCATGTTTTTGTGTCTATTGTTGTCCTTCTTTCAGGGAATTAAAGGTCAAAGAGATTTTTCAATCTTTCATGGAGTTGAAATTTTTTCAATCCATTCGCACAGTTCCTACGAGGCAAAATCCAATACACCATGGTGGCACTCTGAATTTTGAGAATTTCTCAAATATATTTGCTATACTCAAACCCAATAAAACAAACAATTAGCATTTGAAAAAATAAACTTTATAGCTTGTAATAAAGCCATAGGCATATACATTATAATTAAATGGAAGTTGTTTCATTATATTAAATTATTACTTTTATTATTTTAATTATATTAATATTATTATAGATATTTTGTTATTTTTATATTTTTTATAATTCTTAGTAAGTAGTTATCATTTTTGTACTATAATGAATGTTACAAAATTTGATGACTACTAGAAACGACACTAGAAATATATATTATATGTGACATAAAGTTCAATCATGAATGATAAAATTAGGAAAAAGTAATTGATATATTTAAAATAAAATATTAAGATAGTGACGTGACGTCTCTCACCTCCTAGCACTGACATGTATATTTTTCTTGTTTATTTGGGCTTTTTTCTTATTCTTCTGATCTTTTTCCTTATTTATATTGTAGAAATGAATAAACAAACACTAAGAATGATTATTTAAGAGAATAAAATTTACTTTCAAATTATAATGCTCATAATTTAGCTATAAATTATGCATGATTTAACATAAGAATAAATGATAAAACAAAAGTTGTTACCAATGGGATTTTCAGTTACTATTGTCAATTTGACACATTACAATATCCTTTATTTTGGGAGATAGGTATTGTATCACTCCCCAAGCTACCTTTGAGACGCGGACACGAAACCTATGACCACAAGTGATCGCAAGCTAGCCCTGCTGACAATATCACGAGCACGATAAAAAAAATAAACTGATGTGGAAGCTAAATCATAATTTAAATTGAATAGAAGGGGAATACCCATATTCTATAACATAGATATTTGGAATACTGATGAGTTTAATACAAAGGAAATATTAACTCAATACTACGCTGAAACTAACAATGTCTGAAATAAGCCTCTAACTGACTAGAAATGCTGGGACAAGCACCAACTAAGTCTAGGAAAAACATAAACTAAATGACTGAAATAAAATCATGACTATTGTCCTTGGAGAATGAGGACTCACCACTTACTCTGCTAAACTGGAGATCGAGAATGAATTTGAGCGTGATCTGGATGCTGAAAACCTTAAACCTACATCACGAGAAGATGTAGCACACGTATTTGTCAGTACTTGAAGGTATTGAGCATGTAAGATAAAGTAATGATGAAATAAAACATACTTGAACAAGCACGAAAGCAGGTATAGTAATCTAAGCATGACATATTGAATGTTGAGATAACAAATATTTGACATGCTGAAACTGAATAATGAATATATTGATAAATGGTCAATGCTAAAGAGTCTTACAAAAGTGTGGAAGCTACTAATAACTGATAATGAAACCATATGAGATAAATGTGGAGTCCGATGTGTACTCTCCATCGAGAGGAACTAATATACCCTGCCAGAGGTATAAAGGCATGCTTGCGTGATCACTAAACTGATTGCGCATAAAGGGGCATGCAACTTACTTGGTTAGTAGTTCTTGGACTAATTGGGTATGCTGAACCCTAGTCAAACTTGGTATTATGCTAATCCCATTGACTTTATGTAGTTAATTGATTATGTTTAAATTTCTGTAAATACTGGAGAGCTCAAAACTTAACATGCAAACTGAGAATGAAACATTTAATCTGATAATGATGCATTAATAACTTAGGCATACATAACTGAATTACTTAAATATTCTGACCTAGAATTTGTAATTCAAGAACTAAAGAAATACATAGCTAGGGTTCTGAAATTAATGCGTTAAATTGAATAGTAACATGGAAATTTGATTTGGAACATATAACTGATTAATTCATGAAGTTCTGTTGAAGTTCTAGAAACCCTAGGTTTAATCATGATATGATAATCAAAAATCTGACTGAAAACTAGGGATCCAATGGGTGAAAGGAACCCACTAGTGAAATCCCACATGCCTGGTGATGAAATTTACGGAGAAACACTTAGATTTTGGGGCCGGGATGGCTGGAACCTTGTTGTGTTCTTGAGCTAGGGTTCTTGACCTTTTTCTAGTTTCTTACTTCTAATTTTCCATGTTTTGATTAATGATTTGACTTAGGTAAGTCCTAGTTATTCTAGGCTTAAACTAACTAAAATATGATGATTTAGGGTTAAAACGATGTATCATGGGGTTCAAACAAAGTGGAAAAAGACCAAAACACCCCTGAGTTAATTGTTGTCGGACCAAACGATGACCTGGACTGACGGTCCATCGTTCAATTGACGGTCTGTCGTTTGGGTCATTAGGTTGTGTCTGTTCGACAGACCTTTACTAAAACGGGCGTAAATTTTTACTCGGAGGTCCGAATTTAGCAAGGTCGGTAGATATTGCAAGCTAATTCAATTATCTGTCTTTTTGTATGTCATGGGACACCAAATTCATTTTATGCTGATAGTTATTACCATTTGAAGTTGACCCAACTACATTTTCCCCTAACTGCCTACCAATTTTCACCTACGCTCATATCTTCGGACCGTTGATCGAACGACGCTCCGTGCTGGTCAATTGTTGTTCATGTCATAGAGTGGGTAAACGGGGTGTTGATCAATAAACACACACTACGGACCGTAGGTCCATACGTCGTTCGACAATTACACAAATTTTCTGGGCTGATTTTTTTGGGGGTTTCAGATTCAAACGATGGATGTGCAACACAGGCCGTGGGTCATGCTATGATCCGTCAGTGGTAACCATTGATTGCACCTGCAGATGTTCTAGAAACGTGATTTTTGGTCTATTTTGGATACGGGGTGTTGCATTATCTCCCCCTTGGGAACAATCATCCCCGAATAAAGACTAAACTAGCTGAAATAGAGGGAGAGAGCTGCAATCCCTACTGCTAACACTGAGAGCTGAGTTTCTGACTTTATTGGGTTCAAAGAACATGCAAATACGCTAAAAATGCAAGCACAACCTGAGGGAACATGATTCTAAGGATGAATTTATGCATGAATGACGGAAAAACTGTAGAGGGACTATTACGTCAAGCTAGAGTGGAATCGAAAGGAAAGAGGTGAGGATACTTGGATTTCATGGTTATTTCTGCTTCCCAAGTAGCTCCCTCAACGGATTGACTCTTCCACCAAACCTTGACTGAAGCGATTTCTTTATTTCTCAACCTTCTAACCTGACGTTCAGGAATCTCAACTTGTACATCCTCATAAAAAGGACTATCTTTGAGTTCCACACTCTCTAATGGCACTATAGAGGTTGTATCACCCACACACTTCTTCAAGAGTAAGATGTGGAAGACTGGATGCACTGCTGCTAATTGTGCTGGCAACTCTAACTCATATGACACATTTCCAACCCTTTTTATGATATTATAAGGGCATACATATCTAGGACTGGTATTCCCTTCTTTCAAAATCTCATCCCCCCTTTAATAAATGACACTTTCAGGAAAACCAAATCATCAACTTGGAACTCTAGTTCCCTTCTTCTTACATCTGCATAAGATTTTTGACGACTCTGGGCCTTTTTAAGTCTATCTCTAATGAGTTGCACTTTGTCCATAGCATAAAAGACTGAATCTGGCCCTATGAAAGCTGCTTCACCTACTTCAAACCAACCAACGGGAGATCTACATCTATGCCCATACAAAGCCTTATAAGGGGCCATATAAATGCTGGAATGGTAGCTATTGTTGTAGGCAAACTCAATAAGAGGAAGGTAATTGTGCCAAATACCCTTGAAATTGATAACACAAGCTCTCAACGTATCCTCTTGGGTCTGAATGGTGCGCTCTGCCTGTCCATCCATCTGCGGATGAAGTGTTGTGCTAAGGTTAACTTGAGTACGAAGACCCTTCTGAAATGACTTCTAGAAAAGAGAGGTAAACCAAGGACCACCATATAAGATGATAGACAAAGGAGCCCCATAAAACCTTACAATTTCATCAATGTAAAACTTGGCATAGTCCTCTGCGGAATCTGTAGTCTTAACCGCCAAAAAGAGAGAAGGCTTAGTCATCCTATCCACTATCACCCAAATGGAGTCATGTTGTCTGCGAGTACGAGCTAACCGAGTGATGAAATCCATATTGATCACATCCCACTTCCAAGTAGGAATATCGATCTCCTCAGTCATACCTCCTAGTTTATGATGTTTTACCTTGACTTGCTTGCAATTGGGGAACTTACTCACAAAATCTACTATATCCCTCTTCATTTCATTCCACCAATAGACTTTTCACAGATCAGATTAAATCTTAGTGGAACCTGGGTGAATAGAATATCTAGATTTATGGACTTCTATAAGGATATGCTTTCTCAAATCACCCACATTAGGAACGCACAATCTACCCTTATAGCGAAGTAGACCATCTCCTCGTTGGGAGAAAACCTCCACTCTCTGATTGTGAAATACAACCTTAAGTTCAAGCAAGATCGGATCAGTAGATTGCTTTTACTTAACCTCCACTACAATGTTACACCACTGTCTGATATGCTCATAAGGCGAACTCCGAAGCGAGCAATCCTGTGAACATCTTTTACTAGATCTTTTGTTTCTTCCTTAATATGGGTTACACTACCCATATTTAATATGCTAAGATAATCTGCTACTACATTCGCCTTACCAAGATGATAATGCATAATCATATCAAAATCCTTAAGGAACTCAAGTCATCTCCTCTTGTAAAGATTCAACTCATTTTGGGTGAACACATACTGAAGGTTCTTAGGATCAGTGAACACATCTACATGAACACCATACAAGTAATGTCTCCATATCTTGAGTGGAAACGCCACTGTTGCAAGCTCGAGATCATGGGTTGGATAATTTTTCTCATGCACCTTAATATGTCTAGAAGCATACATTATACCATGTCTCATTGTATCAACACACAACCTAGGCCAACTCTGGATGCATCACAATTGATCACATAATCATAATAACCCTCTAGTAAAGTCAAAACAGGGTTATAGTCAATCTTGTTTTTAATTCTGCAAAGCTTTTCTCGTAATCATCTGACCACTGAAACATGACCATCTTATGAGTCAGCCTAGTAAATATTGAGGCTATAGATGAGAATCCTTCCACTAACCTTCAATAATAACCCGCTAGACCTATGAAACTTCTGATATCTGTAGCAGAGGTAGGTCTGGGCCTTTGTTTCACTGCTTCTATCTTATGTGAATCCACTCGGATCCCTTTTATAGATATAATGTGACCAAGAAAAGAAACGGATTGCAACCAGAATACACATTTGCTAAACTTAGCGAATAATTGGTGATCTTTGAGAGTCTGCTAAACAACTCTCAGATGACTCGCATGTTCTTCCTCGTTGCTAGAGTAATGAGGATGTCAATAATAAAGACAATAACGAACAAGTCCAAGTACTGTTTGAATACTCTATTCGTCAAATCTATAAAAGTTGTAGGAGCATTGGATAGTCCTAACGACATAACTAATAATTCATAATAATTATACCGAGTTGTGAAGGCTATTTTTTGAATATCACTATATCTGACTCTAAGCGATGATAACCCGATTTGAGGTCTGTCTTTGAGAAATGACTAGCACCTAAAAGTTGGTAAAACAAGTCATCAATCCTGGGGATGGGATACTTATTGTTGATTGTGACCTTGTTTAAGTGTCTATAGTCAATGCACATTTTGAGATAACTATATATCTTCTTTACGAACAACACTGGTGCACCCCATGGTGAAATACTAGGTCTGATGAAGCCCTTATCTAGAAGGTCTTTCAACTGCTCTTTCAATTCCTTAAGCTATGCTAGATCCATTCTGTAAGGAGGAATAGAAATAGGCTGGGTATTTGGAAGGAGATCAGTTCCAAAGTTGATTTCCCTTTCGGGAGGGACTCCGGGAAGATCTTTTGGAAACTCACAGACTACTGGAACTCACTCAAGTTTGGAGTTTCAGAGAAAGAATCCTTAACCAGAACTAGATGATAGACATAACCCTTGAAGGTCATCTTTTTGGCCTTAAGGTAAGAAACTAATCGACCCATAGGCGTTAAGATACTACCCTTCGATTTTAAGATTGGTTCGTCTCGAAACTAAAAACAAACAATCCTTTTTCTACCATAGATTAAGGCATAACATGAATCTAACCAATCCATGCCTACAATGATACCGATGTCTACCAGTCCTAAATCTACAAGATCTGCTGAGATGACTTTCTAAGATATTGTGACAAGGCAATTTGTGTATACCCATCAAGCTATAACTGGGTTATCGACTGGAGTAAAGACTGAGAAAGGTTTTGAGAGTTTCAGTACTAACACTGAATAGGACTGTTATATTGAGTTACAAAATAGAAAGTAATTTGTGTGGTCTTTCCACTGAGTGAACCATATGTGACTCATATCCTTAAGCTGGTTGGATACCAATTTCACCAATCACTATAATTTACTTGCATCACATTTTCTTGACCTCATCAATGAACTTATGTGGGTCCTTACCAACTTGCGACCCTATGAACTTAGGAGGATTTATCCTAACAAAATCACAAACTTTGGATGCCACTAATCGGTCATTTCTATTAGCAGGAACTGGAACCTGCTGATTGTTCTGGTTGGTCATACTCTGAGCCAAAAACTTAATTAGAGTTTTGAAACTCTGCATTTGAACTTCCTTATCTAGTACTAAAGGAACTACGTTAGCATTGCATGCATTAGCATTCCATACCTATGCTCTACGAGAAGGCAAGATCTTAAGTAAAAAATATCAAAGTTAGAATGGAATTAGATCATACCTTACGCACGATAAGAGTAACAAGAAAGTGAAGTTTTTCCTAAAACACTTCATAGCCTCACTCTCATTAGATATGCTGCACTTTACACTCATGAAAAAGAGTCTACTTAGTGCGGCTTTTCATACATCCTAGGACACTTAAATCTAGTGCTCTAATACGAAGTTTGTCACTCCTCGAGCTACCCTCGAGATTCGGACATGAAACCTAGGACCATAAGTGATCCCATGCTATCCCTACTGGCATGATCATGAGCATACTAAAGAAAATAAACTGATGCAGAAGCTAAATCAAAATTTAAACTGAAAAGATGGGGAATACCCATATTCTATAATTGAGATATTTGTAATACTGCTGAGTTTAATACAAAGGACATATTTACTCAATACTAATCTGAAACTAACTATGTCTGAAATAAGTCTCTAACTGACTAGAAATGTTGGGACACGCCCCAGCTAACTCTAGCAAAAACTGAAACTAAATGACTGAAATAAACTCATGACTATTGCCTCGGAGAATGAGGACTCACCATTGAATCTGCTGAACTAGAGATCAAAAATTGATATAAGCGTGATCTGGATGCTGAACAAACTTAATCTACATCATGAGAAGATGTAGCATACGTATGCGTAAGTACTTGAAGGTACTGAGCGTGTAGGATAAAGTAAAGCTGAAATAAAACATAATTGAACAAGCAAGAAAGGAAGTCTAGTAATCTAAAAATTATATATTGAATGTTGAGATAACTAATTTATGACATGCTAAAAATGAATACTTTATATATTAATAAATGGTCAATACAATAGAGTCTGATTGAAATGTGGGAGCTACTTATAACTGATAATAAAACTATATGAGCTAACAGTGGAGTCCAATGTATACGCCCTATCAAGAGGACCCAATATACCCTGTCAGAGGTATAAAGGCATGCTGGCATGATCATTAAATTGATTGTCCAAAAAGGGGACTCACAACATATTTGGCTAGTAGTTTTGGGACTAATTGGGTATGCTAAACCCTAGTCCAACTTGGTACTATGCTACTCCCATTGATTTTATGAGTTAACTAATTATGTCTGAATTTCTGTAAGTACCGGATAGCTCAAAACTAAACATGCAAACTGAGAATACAACATTTAATCTAATAATGATGCATTAATAACTGAGACATGTATAACTAAATAACTGAAATATCTGACCTAGCATGTGCAATTAAATAACTAAAAAAATACATAGATAGGTATCTAAAATTCATGCGTTAAACTAAATAATTACATGGAAATTTTATTTGGATATATTACTAATTATTTTATGAATTTCTGTTGAAGTTCTAGAAACCCTACGTCTAATCATGATATGAGAATCAAAAATCTGATTGAAAACTAGGGATCCAATGGGTGAAAGGAACCCACTAGTGAAATCCCACATACCTGGTGATGAAATTCACGGAGAAACACTTAGATTTTGGGGCTGGGATTGTTGGAACCTTGTTGTGTTCTTGACCTAGGGTTCTTGACTTTTTTCTCCTTTCTTGCTTCTAATTTTCCAAGTGTTCATTAATGATTTGACTTAGGTAAGTTCTAGTTATTCTAGGCTTAAACTGACTAAAATTTGATGATTTAGGGTCAAAACAACATATCACAAGGTTTAAAGAAAGTGGAAAAGGACCAAAAGACCCCTCAGTTAATTGTTGTCAGACCAAACGATGACCTGGACTGACGTTCCGTCGTTCTATCGACAGTTCACGTTTGGGTCCATAAGTTGGGTATGTTCGACATGCCTTTACTAAAATGGGCATAAATTTTTACTCGGAGGTCAGAATTTAGCACGATCGGTGGCTATGGAAAACTCATTCAATTATATATCTTTTGGTATGTCATGCGACACCGACACCTAATTAATTTTATACAGAGAGTTATGACCATTTGTACTTGACCCAATTACACTTTCAGCTAATTGTCTGCCAATTTTCACCTACGGTTATACCTACGGGTCGTAGATCGAACGGCGATCTGTTCTAGTCAATTGTGGTTCATGTCAAAGAGTGGGTAAATAGGGTGTTGTTCGACGGACAATGACTATGGACCGTAGGTCAATCTGTCGTTCGACATTTAGTCAAATTTTCTGGGCTGATAATTTGGGGAATTAAGACTCAAACGACGGATGTGCAGCACGGGTCATGGGTCAAGCTACGGTCTGTCGATGGTAACCATTGATTGCACCTGCAGATTTTTTGTAAAGATGATTTTTAGTATGTTTTGGATACTGGGCGTTACATGTGGCTTCTCTCAATATCCGTATAAAACAAAATTAAGGTATTGTGATGGTGACACGATAAAGAGAGCAGAGATGTCATCTCGTAAGAAGCCCCATTCAAAATTTTTATTCTTTCATTTAATCATTTACATGTATATTTTATTTTGTGCACTTTTTTCATGACGTTATTCTTTTGTATGTGGCTTATTTATCTAAGGCTAAGGGGTTTCATATGACATGATTTCATTGGATAGAATAATTAAATACCTATACATAATCAAAAGGCTAAAATATATAAAATGATAAATTTTTTAACAGTGATATTGCTTTACATCAACAACATTGCAGCTAAGGCTGTGCGTCTTATATTTAGCCTTCAAGTGTTCTATTTTATACTCTGTCCATAGATCTTTTGAATATTTTCAAATCATTGATCAAGAATGACACTGCTAGCATTAAAATTTTATTATATTTAAATCCATAAATTAAGTTACATTAAATATAAAATTCAAGAATATAGTTGAGGTTATGTGGCAATCCAAGTAAGAATAAATAAGCCACTAAAGTCATGCCACGTGTCAAAGTTATGTGGCAATCCAAGTAAAATTAAATAAGCCATTAAAATCATGTCACATGTCAAGGTTTTGTGGTAATTAAAGACAAATTAAATAAGTCACTAAAATCATCCCACATCTAAAGGTTATGTGGCAATCCAAGTCAAATCAAATGAGCCACTAGAATAACGACCTGTGTATGTGTGACATGTTTTGACCAATCAGATCAAAGCTTTTCTATGGAGCAATGTGATTGGTCAGTTCAAATCGAACAATCAAATCACACCAGTATATCACTACCTACTACGAAAAAATAGGGGTCCTTATTATTCATAGAGAGGGTTTTTTTCACGAATAAGTAGCAAGAAGAGAGCTCGTGGATCAAAAACTTAAAATTCTCTACAAGCTGCAAATTCAAGCAATCAAGTTCATAGTCAAAGATTCAAGATCAAGTTACTTGTTCATGATAATTATTCGTCATAACTATACAGGTGGTCGTGAAAAATAATTCACACTTAAGTTCAAAGTTCAAGATTCAAGATCAAGCTATTCAAGCCCTTGACTCTAAATCAAATTCAAGTCCTGCACATTTCATATTATTTTGAAGAATTAGAGGATTATCATAGAGATTGTAACACACTATATTTTGAAATCAAATACTGCATTTTGTTACATCTATTTTCCTATCTTGATTATTTATTTTTCTTGAGTTGAAAATTTGTTGTTTACAAATTTTGGCATGCCCAATGAAACAATCTCTACCTCTCATCTCTTTATATCGATCAACAAGTTTCAAGAACACTAATATGACTTCTAAGAAGTTCAGCTACAAATATATTGTTGCTTAGACTGTCCATTTCAAGATTTCCTCGGCGGTGGAGAACATACTGGATGCTACTATGGAAAGTTTGGGATCCATCACTAGGAATAAAGCAAATTTACTAGCACAACAAAAACTTCAAACGTCCTCTACATCAGTTCCTATTCTGGATCTCCAAACTTCAAAGGGGGGAAAGATTCTCTCCGAATGAATTAGTAGAAGGAGGGAATATAATAGAGATTGTTGAAAATGCATTAGTCCACTCAGCCAATTCAATAACAAGGATCGTACTATTAAAGAGGAAGATGATGTTTTGATCACTAGATCTGCCCCAGTCAATCCATGTAACTTGTTCAAATTAGATTACAGATTGAGGGAGGATCTGTGCTTTACTCCATCACCCATAATGGAAATCCAAGCAATGATGACTAACACATCAATTGTTGAAGAATAATAGGCGAATTTGACAAAGGCAATTGAAGGTCTAACAAATATGTTCAAGATCAGGATAATCACATTTTTAGGTTAACGGATAGGGTTGAAAATGTAATGGATGGAGGCTCAAGCCATGCACCAGGAAAGTGCCCCATGGTACAAGAAAAAGGAGAATCCTCTACAAAGCAAACACATGTTGATGAACTTCAAGTATCTGTTAAAAAGGGGCTTCCCAGTCATCAACGAAAAGACTTCATATTGGGAGCTACCAAAGATAAATATGATGTCCCTTCAAAGTCAACGTTTACATATACCAAGCCATACACTTTAATAATTGATGTTTTGAAGATGCCTGCGGGTTATCAACCTCAAATATTTTGACAATTCCACAGTAAGGGAAATCCAAAGCAACACATTGTACATTTTGTTGAAAGTTACAATAATGCTGGAACATATGGAGATTATCTGGTTAAACAATTTGTGCGCTCCTTGCAAGGAAACGATTTCATTGGTATATTCGGATCTGGAGACTGGTTCCATTGATGATTGGAAACACCTTGAACATGAATTTTCCAATCGTTTTTATAGCACGAGACGGTCTATGAGAATTATTTAACTTACCAATCGTCAATGGAAGGATGAACATTTCATTGAGTTCAACATTGTGGAAATAATAAAAATAAAGAGCACTGATTTTTGTATTAGAGAATTTAAAAAGATTCTTTTACTTCTTATATTGCATATTTAGTACAATTAAAAGAGTTAAATGGATATTATTAATGTTTTTAATAGCATATTGATAAAAATAAATAGAAATATATCTAAAAATCATATTGCAATTATATTTCTTCGCCAAAGAGAGGTCTTAAATAACTTTCTACGTCACAAGATGATACACTTTTTGTTACCTAGATAATCATAAAACATATTTATTCAAAATAACAAAACTTTAAAAAATACTTGTTTAAAACATCATTACAATTTTTTCAAAAATAATTCGTATTCACATTTTATTATTTTTGAGATTTCCTTATATTAATTAAAAGAATCCATAATTCGACCAAACTCTAACCAATAGAAAAAAAAAAACAAATACAGTATTCTCCCCTCATCTTGCACTTTTTTCCCATTTTCACGTTATTCTCTAAAAAAAATTCCACCCTTCAAGTTACCAGATTCTCTTCATTCTTCAAATAAAAGTTATTCTAAATTTGATTCTTCAAAAATCTATGCATTAATTCAAGGATTTTCTTGGTCGATAAACAATCAGGTATACATTATTTCATAAAATTTTGAATTTGATTAAGGTAATTTTGGTTATATTTTTGAATTTCTTTTGATTTTCTTTCAATGTCACCGTTTATGTTTCGCAGTGTTCACATTACGTACTCTACGTTATTATTCTCGATTTTATGCAAGTGTGTTTACATTTTTAGTCAACCTTTTTAAGATTTTTACTACAAAAATGTGGGCACTGCAGTTAAAATGGCTCAAAAGAGGAGATCTAACTTTCTTCATTATTCTATCCGCATTCAAGTTCAAGATAGCAATATCAGGTAAAGACACTACTAATAATAAAAAAATTTAGGTGTAGAAGATTTCGAAAAACATGATGAAGACCAAGGTGAAGAACAATTTTCTATTAGTTTGTTTCATATTTATATTTTCTTTTAAAAATTTGTATTATTTCTATATTTGTATTTAAACCATTATGTCTGATTTTAGGGGTCGTTTTGTAGGCCGCATTAAAATAAATAATCCACAATATGTATGTTAATATCTAATACTAAGTTTGGTAGGAAATTGGGTATTGATTAGTTATACCTCATACATGATATAATATGATGTATTACTAATACCTTCCATTTGGTGGTATTAGTAATAGATGCATATAATACCATGGGATAAGTCTATTAAAGGCAAAAATACCCCTCAAAATAAAATTAGCCTACAAATTATACCTATGCGTGTGTGTGTGTGTGTGTGCGCGCGCGTGCGTGTGCGTGTGTGCGTGTGCGTGTGTGTGTGTATGCGCGCGCGCGGTGCATGTGTGTGCGTGTGTGTGTGTGTGTATTTATGATTGTATGTATGTATGTATGTATGCATGTATGTATGTATGTAAGTATGTATGTACGTAAATGTATACGTATATGTTTGTGCGGTTTTCTAATTATTTGTTTTGAACAATTTATC
Source organism: Solanum peruvianum (assembly GCA_027705065.1). Classification (NCBI taxonomy): domain Eukaryota; kingdom Viridiplantae; phylum Streptophyta; class Magnoliopsida; order Solanales; family Solanaceae; genus Solanum; species Solanum peruvianum. The sequence goes on from JAKWJD010001765.1 coordinate 15,899,431, forward strand.
AAATTGAATGCATATTAAAATTTCAATTTTTAATTTTTATGTGTAAATGTAGATGGTTTATTCAATTTTACTATTGTTTTACGGTATTTCAATTTTAAAAGGTGATAGTTTATCTGTTTTTTTAAATTGAAAATTAATATTTTGTAAGTGATCAATTTACTAAGATGATAATTATGTATCCTCAATCAATTTAAATGGGAAAAAAACAGGCAAACATGACAACAAAGTTATTCTTTTCAAAGCTAGTTAGAAGACCATAAAAAATAATATTGTCCGACTATTATTTACTTTAACCCAATTGCATAATAATTTAAGGGTATAATTGGAAAGAAGTTTTCTATAATGTCTTAATCCAAAGCAAGACGAGGAGGGAAACAATGAACTAAAAACTTGGTAAAAATAATCCATGCATTACCAGTTCCAGCATTACTAATCCAGAAATTACTAATTCCTACATTACTAATCTGACTATTACTAATCCCTGCATTATTAATAGTTGTACAAAGCGACCCCTTAATGTTTGTATTCATTCAAAATCTTATGTTTCTTAGTCCATGAATCTTGTATTTGTTCTTAATTTGTATTCCTAGTAAATGTATGCTAACTAGTTATGTATTTTATTTATAGGAAGAATAACTTTTCTATTAGTTTGTTTTGTTTTTATTGTTTTTTTTTTCTTCAGAATTTTTTATTATTTCTCAATTCGTATTCAAACTAGTATGTATACTATTAATATTTGTATTTATTCAAAATTTCAAGTTGCATAATTTATGAATCTTGTATTTATTCCTAATTTATATCTATTACAGCGGTATACCAACTAGTTATGTATATAAATTAAGAATGATTACAACAAATATTCATTTATTGTTTTTTAGTTTTATTTTTACTTTTTCATCATATTATTATTTTATTTTATATATCATTATACAAAATATAATATAAAAACTAGAATGAATACACATACCAATAATATACCTATTAAAATGAATATGACTTAGGAAAGAAAATAAAATTTTAAAGAGAAAAATAAATTCACAATGGAAAAAATACATGAATACAAATATACTTTTTAAATAACTACAGATTCATTTGACATACTTATTGGAATGAATTCAAACTAATAAAGAAATACAAGTTTCATTATACAAAATACAACATGAAAACTAGAACAAATACAAATACAAATGCCATACATATTGAAATAAATACGATTCAAGAGAGGATACATAATTTAGATAAATAAAATAGATACATTGTGAGAAAAGTATGTCAAATAACATACATAACATAGGTGTTCAAATTTGTAAATTTTAAAATATCATATTTAATAGATAAAACTCTATGATATTATCATAGACTTCCGTAACAATAACTAGTTCTGAAAGATAAGGACAAATAATGTCCTTTAGGTGAAAAGGAAAAGACCACCCATATTAGGTCTCATAATCTTTTGTAGTAAGAAAAAGTAATGAACATTTTCAACAACTTAAACTAATTTGAAATATCCCCCCCGCCCCTTGATTTTCTCTAGTTTGTTATTTCTTACTTATATATATTGAAAGTGTTGCAAGTGATCCAATTAAATGATAAAATATTATTGGTTTGAAAAATTTCCAATACAAAAATAGATAAGAAAATAGTGATTAACCATAAAGTAATCTTAAATCGAATTAATATATTATATCACGATACAACTTCTATAAAATTCTAGATACTTTCATTAGAAAACAACTATATTGATATGTATGCAAAAAAAGAAAAGAAAAGAAGACTACAATTCTACAAAAATAAGGTCTAAACTTAAAGAAATTAAATATTTTTCACCAAAGGTTATGTTTTATATATATATATATATATATATATATATATATATATATATATATATATATATATATATATATATATATATATATATATATATATATATATATATATTTCATATTTATGTATATCTAAAACAAAGTTTTGGTCAAGCTAAATATATCACATACACTAAAACCTCAATTTAACCATCATTTGTTTTGACAATAAGTATATATTTTTTGTAGAATTACCTCTGTATGATAGTTTTATTGAATATTTATTGGTAAAAGATACATTACGTATAAAGATAAAATATTAAAATATTTATGATAATTTTTATGAGTATCATGCGCCTACATAATTTCAAGTATGAATACTTAAGAGAAAACTTATAATTAAATGGTGTCCAACCTGTATGTTCATAGTCTCAAGAGAAAAGACTATTGATGACATTTTTTGTATTGATATTTTTTAAAAAAATTTGTTGGTTAGATTAGTTTACAAAAATTGAGTGAATTAAATAATCATACTAAAGAAATGTCAATTTCTACACATATGTAAACTTTGAGGGTTTATTGGGAAAGCCACCAGGTAATCTGAATTGGTGTATTTACTAGGGTAATAATTATCATCCTAGTAATTACACAGTCCGATAACTATGTTCGCCTGTTTGTTTGCCACAATGTAATTACATTGTAATTCCTTTTGTCCTGTTTGGTTGCACGAATGTAATTACACTATTAATTTTTAAAATAATCAGATTGAATAAATAATATTGCTGCTTAATTGTTTAATAATTATAAAATTTTCTTCTTGGCACAATGACAAACAAAATAAATCGACTTATCATGCCAAGAATATTATTGCGTCTATCATGCAAATTTAATAACTTTCAAATCTTATGCGAGTCATTTAACAATAGTCGCAAGCAATGTCCTTAGAGATTAAGCTGAATGTGTCTTTAAAGTTTGAAGAAAGCATGTGAGATATCCACGATATTTTTTTTTTTTACATAAATCTCAAGGTACTTCAAGTGAAATAGAGATTGTATCGCACTAAGCCAAGAATTTGACAGGTTTGCAACTAGGAAATGTAACAAGTAACATCTGAACATTTAGGAAATGTAACAAGTAACACCTGAACAAGCTAAGTCTTAGTTTTACAAGTAAAGGTAAAGCATTTGATATGTTCAATGTGTTGAATTTTTGTAACGACCCAAAATACGCCTTGAGTGGCACCCACACTTAACCTCTTAAGTGGGCGAATCAAGGAATCTAAACCCCCAACATATATCAATATTGTATATGTGTATACCAATAAAATGTGGAATCTCAAAACTTATTAAGTAACCAATTAAATAAGATTCTAAAGTTGAACACTTATTATCCCGAAAATCTGAAATTCATCACATCAAGGACATCTATTTTCGAATTACAAAGTCTAAGAGTGTTTAAGAAACAAAAATAAGCAAAAAGATGGTCCATGTATGAAATACAAAGACATCAAGACGTGAATGAGAAAATCCAGCACGAGCTAGAAATAATAGCTCACCCTAAACTCTGATGTGCTGGAGACTTGCTAGAACTCAGGGCGAGTCGAAGTCGATGGTACACTTGCTGCACTCCACAAAAGAAAAAAAAATACAAGTAGGGGTCAGTTAAGGAACACGTACTGAGTAGGTATCATCGGCCAACTCAACATAGAAACCAATATATATTTCATAATAAATAGAAAATCAACTATAATACTTAACAAGCGACAAACACGTGAACCAGTGACAATAACACCATAGTCGGTACACCATCAATCACAACACCAAGACTATGAGGATTCATGCCTCCACACCATACTCATTTGGAAAATGGGTTCTTTGAGATTCAGTATATTAAGTTAATTTAAGATTTCTTTCCTTTAATGTTACTGTGTTGGAACGTGACGCTCCAATCCCATATACTGTGTCGGTACGTGACACTCCGATCCCATAATACTGTGTCAGAACATGACACTCCGATCTAATAATATCATGTCGGAACGTGACACTCCGATCTAACTATCTCATTAATTTATTTCATCAAGCCTTCTTTATTCAAGGTGTTATTTTAATAGAGAGAGTTCAAGATTAGAAATTCATCAGTCTCATAATTTTAGGCCAACTAAAAACCACACAATGAAGACATACAACTACACTATCAAGTACATACGAGACTTTATAATATCACTAAATACATATCAACCACTTTTGAGAGTTTATCTATCAAATAGAAATAAACAATAACCTACCTCCACCGGAAAACCGAACTCCAACAACTACTTCTCCAATGGTTTTCTTATCCTTATTACCTCCGAACCCTTCCAATCTATCAAGTATATATATGCACAATGTGTAAGTTGATAATCCCATAAACAGTCAGATTATTCTATGTTTAGACTAGACCCAAAAACTCACCTAATTACATAATCAATTTCCTTAAGTTCTACCTATGGGTACGTCTTAATTCCTCTAACTAACATAACTTTAATGTAATTCATATAATATACTACACCTTATATTTAATTACCTATCTCAATATATCAACATTTAAATTTATAATATGGTAAACTAAAACCAGTGATCACGATACCAGTGGCAGTCCACACATAAAACTCATTCCAAAAGATGAACATAACAGTAACTATTATATTTTATACTACTTACACCTGCAATCCACTCTCAATACATTAAATACTAATTTAATTAAACAAAAAAAAAAAAAAAGAGAAAAAACCAGCAACTAACCATTAGCCCTTACTACATTAGTTTCTATTGTTTTCTCCACTAACTGTAACATCATATGCACATATATACATTTAGCACCAATTTCATTGATCCTTAATAATTATCATCATTATCCCAAAGTGGGTCACTTGAAATATTTATTTCCAATGACTGTCACGCCACATAGACTAATTAATTAAAATTTCTTTCAAAATTTTCAATCCATTATTCCACCTAAGGTAACAATAACCACTAGCCACAATTTTTCTTACAGTTCAACGATAATTCATCTCTATATTACTACACATGCAATACATGATTCTCTTACATCACCACTCTAATGTTGATCCCAATTCAACTACACACATATAATACATGTAACAAGAAAATTGAACAGAATTCTCACCTGAATTGTTTCTAGAATCGGTTCTCCCAATCGTGGAGCGCCTCCCCCCTTTTTTTTTATTTGTTTATGTTCTTGTTTTTTGCAGATCAGTTGTTACCCTAATTATCATATAATCAATTATAAAAATATGAAAAGTGGCCCACCTTAATTCTAATGTTATTTTTCTTAATCACTAACTAAATAACTACTAAAACTATCTCACTAATTTCATAATTACAATTATGAAGTCAAAAAATACTCATTTAGAATTCATTGAAAAATAGTTTATAAAACACAAGGCTTTAGCACTTGAAACAACCAAAAGAATCGTTACAATAGATACAAATTTACCCATGTTCATCCTCGAACGATCAAGGAAAGACAATGGCAAGATAGAAATCAATACAAAGATGTGGATATTTCTCTTGCATATTAACCTCACTTTCCTAAGTGGACTCGTCTACCGATAGATTCTTCCATTGAACCTTGATAGATGAACTCTCCTTTGACCTTAACTTGCGGACCTCCCTATCTAGTATAGCTAAAGGCTCCTCCTCATATGACAGATTCTCATCAAGTAGAACTGAATGCCAACTAAAAATTTAGTTTCCATCACCATGGTATTTTTTTAGCATAAACACATGAAATACCGAGTGCACTCCTGACAACCCTTGAGGCAATGCCAATTCATAGGCCACCTCCCCCACGCGCTTAAGAACTTCAAATAGACCAATATACCTCGGACTAAGCTTACCTTGCTTACCAAACCGCATCACACCTTTCATGGGTGAAAGTTTCAGCAAGACTTGTTCACCCTCCATAAACTCCAAATCTCTAACCTTTCGATCTGCATACTCCTTCTGCCTACTCTGAGCTGCTAAAAGCTTTCCCTTAATGAATTTCACTTTCTTTAATGATAACCTCAGAAGATCAGTTTCCCAAGGTCTAACTTCAAATGCATCAAACCAACCAATAGGGGACCTACATCTTCTCCCATACAATGCCTCAAATGGCGCCATATCAATACACGAGTGACAACTATTGTTGTATGAAAACTCTGCTAATGGCAAAAATTGATCACAATGACCATCTAAATCTATCACACATGCACGAAACATATCCTTTAACACTTGAATTATTCGCTCAGGCTGCCCATCCGTCTGAGGGTGAAATGAAGTACTAAAATCAAGTCTAGTACCTTATTTGGCATGTAAGATCCTCCAAAACATTGATGTAAATTGCATACCTCTATCTGATATGATGGAAAGATAAACTCCGTGCAATTGAACAATCTCCGAGATATAGAGTTTGGCTAACTTCTCTGCGTTGTAAGTCATCTTGACCGGAATGAAGTGTCCAGACTTAGTTAACCTGTCAACAATTACCAAAATTGAATCAAACTTACCCAATGTCTTTGAAAGACCAACTAGGAAATCCATTCAAAATCTTTCCCACTACCATTCAGGAATGGGCATTCTCTGAATAGTCCCTCCAAGCTTCTGGTTTTCATACTTTACCTGCTGACAATTTGGGCATCGGGCAACAATATCAACAATATCACGCTTAATTCTACTCCACCAATAATGTGCCTTAGATCACGATACATCTTGGTTGCACCAAGATGTATAGAATACCTTGAACTATGAGCCTCTGTAAGAATAGTGTGAGTCAAATCATCAACACGGGGCACACATACCCTTCCCTTTATTCTCAAGATGCCTTTTTCATCAATTACCGCCTCTTTAGCCTCTCCTCCCAATACCATATCTCGAATTCGGCTCAGCTCCTCATCAACAAATTGCTTTCCCTTAATCTTGTCAAGAAAAGAAGATCTTGCCTCCACACAGGCCAAAAAATCCTCCTTGCTCTAGTGCTTCCACCCTCACAAAGTCAATAGCTAGAGTCTGAACCTCTCTAGCCAATGAGCGTCTAGAAACCTGTAAGTGGGACAAACTACTCATGCTCCCTGCTTTTCTACTTAAGGCATGTGCCACAACATTTGGTTTTCCTTGGGTGATATAAAATAGTAATATCATAGTTTTTCAATAACTTTACCCATCTCCTTTACCTCAAATTCAAAGTCTTTCTGAGTAAATATATATTGTAAACTACGATGACCTATATAAACTTCACACTTGACCCCATACATATAATGCCTCCACTGCTTTAATGCAAATACAACTGCAGCCAACTCCAAATCATGGGTCGGATAGTTACGTTCATGTACTTTCAATTGCCTCGAAGCATAAGAAATTAAATTCCTCCCCTTCATTATTACTGCACCCAAACTAGAATAAGATTCATCACAATAAACAATAAAATTCTTACCTTCCACTGGCAAGGCAAGAATCGATGCAATAGTTAACAAGGTCTTGAGTTTGTGGAAGGTTTCTTCACATTCGTCCGACCATACAAATGGAACATTCTGCTTAGTCAAATTTGTCAGCTGGGAAGCAATAGAAGAAAATCCCTTGACGAATCGACGGTAGTAGCTAGCTAAACCAACAAAGCTTCTTACCTATGAAAGATTAGTAGGTTTTACCGAACTCTTCACTGCTTCAATCTTAGAAGGATCCACCATCACTCTATTCTTAGAAACCACATTTCCTAACAAGGACATTAAATCGAGCCAAAAATCACACTTGGAAAATTTTGGCATAAAGCCTTTTTCTCCCTTTATTCAGTTGGGGTAATTCTATAAGGTGAAATGGAAATGGGGCGACTCTCCATCACTAGGTCAATACAAAAATAAATATCCCTATCTAGTGGCATACTAAGCAGGTCGGCAGGAAATACATCAACAAACTCACGAACTATCGAAACAGACACGATCGAAGACACATTAGAAGTATCATCCCTGAGATGTGCCAAGAAAGCTAAACAACCCTTACTCACCAACCTCTTAGCATGAAGAAAGAAAATAATACGAACTAGAGTGGCAATATAGTCACCCTCCCACAGTAGCAGATGTGTCCCAGGCTTGGCCATGGTCACAGTCTTAGCATTACAATCTAAGATAGAAAAATTTGGAGAAGGCCAAGTCATACCCACAATTACATCAAAATCAACCATCTCTAGAATAATAAAATCTACATAAGTATTGCTCCGCACAAAAGTCACAAGGAAAGACCTATACACCTTCACAACTATCAAGGACTCACCTATAGGAGTAGAAACACGAATAGGAATGTTAAGCAAATGTCAATGTAAATCGAGACCAGTAGTGAATGAAAAAGATACATATGAAAATGTGGATCCAGGATCAAACATACAAAAGCCATGCAATCACAGACCATAGGAGTACCTATGATAACAACATCATATATATCTACCTCATACCTCCTGGGAAAGCAAAACAATGGACCCTATCACATGTCTACCCATTGTCCCTACCAGGATGGCTACAGTAGTTCCAACCTAGCCACCACCTCGACTGAACTGGTGACCACCATTACCTTGGCCACCACGTCCTCCAGAATGACGACCTCTACAATGACCACCTCTTCCTTTAAATACTGAGGATCTGTAACTCTGCCTTGGAAAATATGTCCTAATATGTCCAGCCTCTCCACATCCATAACAAGTCCTTTATTCCAGTATAGGTCTCTGTGAAGATGACGAAGTCTATAGAAAACTCCCAAACTCTAGAAAAAGGTTGACTGGTCTGCGATTGACCCCCCACTAAAGCCTACAATGAAGAATGAATAGGACGGGCTAGATAACCTCCTAAACTGTGTCCTCTGGAGTAAGAACCACTAAACTCACCTCCCTTACAGAACTTCTTAAATATCGACACCTTGGTGAACTCGTCCGACTTTACCCCCTCTATCTCAATCACAAAATCAACAACTGCTTGAACGGGTTTTGCTACAACAGCTATCTGTAAGGCTTGAATCTGCAAATCTGACCTCAATCCTTTCACAAAGCGGTGAATTCACTCTTGTAGACTGAATCAAAGTTGAGTGGCATACCTATATAGTGCATAAAATTTGTCTTCATAAGTGGCAACAGACATCCTTCCTTGATCTAGGCTCAGGAACACATCTTTCCTCCTGTCCATCGAATTCTGCGGTATATACTTCTCCATGAATAAGTTAGAAAATGATGCCCAAGTCATAGGTGGTGCCTTTGCTGGTCGACACTCCACATAAGACCGCCACCACATTTTGGCATCCCCCTGAAAATGATAGGTCACACACTCAACACCGAATCGCTCCACTATGTCCATCTTATGTAGCAACTCATGACAATTAACCAAGAAATCCTAGGCATCTTCAGATTCGGCACCCTTGAAGACTCGAGGTTTCAAGTTTAAGAACATAATAAAGAGGTTATGCTGGTCACATGTCATTATAGACCCTATAGTCAATCGAGGAAACGTGCCTATTTCCAATGATGCATCCATGCGGAGAGGCACAACAATTGCATATTGTACTCTCTGAACAAGAGGTGGTGGTGCAGAAAACACTGAGGGTGTCTGGCCCTGATCATATAACCTACTAAGATAAGTGAGAACTTGATTAATCATCTCTGGGGTAGGCTGGGGTGATACTTCCTTCTCCTGAATCTGCTCATCTTCCTCTCTCACTACCTCATCAGTCAGTGGAGGAGTCATTGCTCTATCTCTAGCTGGACCGGGTGTTTGTCCTCTGCCTCTAGTGGGTGTCCTCCCGCGACCTCTACCAGTGCCTCTAGCCACTGTTCCTCCTCGAGTTACAGACCTAATGGTTGTCTCATACGCAACCTGTCTTGACGGTGTTTGTGTTGGCACAATTGTTGCTCTAGTTCTAACCATCTGCGAAATAGAGTGAGAAGGTCAGATACCAATTTGTATCACCTAGATACCAATTGGATCCAAGTAATAGCACGAATGAAAGAAAATATGAGTTTTCCTAAAGTCATATAGCCTCTCGAAGAAAAGTAAAGGCGTCCCCGTACCATTCCGCAAGACTCTACTAGACTTGTCCTTGTGTGATGAGATCATCTAACTTAATGCTCTGATACCAAGTTTGTCACAACCCAAAATACGCTGTGAGTGGCACCCACACTTAACCTTTTAAGTGAGCAAAAATAGAAAACTAAACCCCAACATACATCAATAATGTATCTGTGTATACCAATAAAATGCGGAAGCTCAAAATTTATTAAGTAACCAATTAAATAAACTTCTAAAGTTTAACATTTTTTAGCCCCAAAATTTAAAAATCATCACATCAAGGATATCTATTTTTGAATTACAAGGTCTAAGAGTGTTTAAGAAATAAAAATAAGTAAAAAAATGGTCCTTTTACGAAATTCAAAGGCATCAGACGTGAATGAGAGAATCCAGCACAAGCTAGAAATAATAGCTCACCTGAACTCTAATGTGCTGGTGACTGGCTAGAGTGGAGGGCGAGTCGAAGTCGATGGTACACTTGTTGCACTCTACAAAAGTACAAAGAATAAAATACAAGTAGGGGTCAGTACAAGGAACACGTACTGAGTAGATATCATCGACAACTCAAAATAGAAACCAATATATATTGAATAATCATATAAAATCAACTACAATACTTAATAGGTGGCAAGCAACAAACACATGAACCATTGAAAATAACACCATAGTAGGTACACCATCAATCACAACATGAAGCACACCTATGAGGGCTCATGCCTCCACACCATAGTCATTTGGAAAATGTATTCTTTGAGATTGAGTATATTAAGTTAATTCAAGATTCCGTTCCTCTAATGTTTTTGTGTCGGAATGTGACACTCCGATTCCATATACCGTGTCAGAACGTGACAGTTCAATCCCATAATACCGTGTCAAAACGTGACACTCCGATCCAATAATAGCGTGTCGAAACGTGACACTCCGATCCAATTATCTCATTATTTTATTTCATCAAGACTTTTTTATTCAAGGCGTCATTTTAATAGAGAGGGTCCAAGATTAGAAATTCAACAATCTCATAATTTTAGACCAACCACAAACCATACTATCAAGACATACAACCACAAAATCAAGTACACAGAAGACTTTACAATATCACTCAATACATATCTATCGCTATTGAGAGTTTATCTATCAAATAAAAATAAACCATAACCTTCCTCCACCGGAGAATCGAAGTCAAGCAACTACTTCTCCAATATTTTTTTTCCTTATTGCCTCAGAACGCTTCCAATCTATCAAGTATATATATGCATAATGTGTAAGTTGACAATCCCATAAACACTCAGATTATTCTATATTTAGTCTAGACCCAAAAACTCACCTAATTACATTATCAATTTCCGAAAGTTCAACCTATGGGTAGGTCTTAATTCTCCTAATTAACATAGCTTTAATGTAATTCGTATAATATACTACACCTTATATTTAATTACCTATCTCAATATATCAAATTTTAAATTTATAATATGGTAAACTAAACCCACTGATCACGATATCAGTGGCAGTCCACACATAAAACCTTTTTCAAAAGATGAACATAACAGTAACTATTATATTTTACAATACTTACACCTGCAATCCACTCTTAATACATTAAATAATAATTTAATTAAACAAAAAAAAAAAAAAACCAGCAACTATCCATTGGCCCTTACTTCTTTAGTTTCTATTGTTTTCTTCATTAACTGTAACATCATATGCACATATATACATTTAGCAACAATTTCTTTGACCCTTAATAATTATCATCATCATCCTAAAGTGGGTAATTTGGAATATTTGTTTCCAATGACTGTCACGCCACATAGACTAAACAATTAAAATTTCTATCAAAGTTTTCAACCCATTATTCTACCTAAGGCGAAAATAACTAATAGCAACAATTTTCCTTAGCGATCAATGATAATTCATCTCTATATTACTACACATGCAATACATTATTCTTTTACATAACCACTTGGATGCTGATCCCAATTCAACTACAAACACATAATACATGTAACAAGAAAATTGACGAGAATTATCACCTGAATTGTTTCTAGAATCGGTTTTCCTGATCGAGCAACGCCTGCCCTTTTATTTATTTATTTATTTTTTTATTTTCTACTATTCACTTGTTACCCTAATTATCTTATAACCAACATAATCTAATGTTATTTTTCTTAACCACTAACTAAATAACTATTAAAAACTACCTCACTAATTTTACAAAATATAATTAAGAATAGTCCAAAAGATGACGTTACATTTTTGGATGAACAGTGAACACCAAAGATGACGGACGACATTCACCAAAACGGTTTGTTTCATCGAATTCATGCATTGAAATCTAATCAAATTGAAATTCATAATTATCTAATTGATTGACAAAAACATCATGAATATAAATCCATAATCATGATTTCATAAAACATAAATGTTGGTATGAATTATATGACAGATATATACATGGATCGATGGATGAATGGATGAATATATCGATACATAGATAGATAGATTGATAGATATATAAATAGATATATAGATAAATAGATAGAGGGATGGATTGATACATAGATAGACAAATAGATAGATAGATGAATGGATGAATAGATAGATAGATGGATGGATGGATGGATAGATAGATAGATATATATATAGATAGATAGATAGATAGATAGTTTGAGAGAGAGAGAGAGGGAGAGAGAGAGAGAGAGAGAGAGAGAGATAAATAAATATATGGATGGATGGATTGATATGAAGATTGATTGATTGACTGATAGATATATCGATAGATATATATATGGATGAATGGATGGATAGATAGATAGATAGATAGATGGATAGATAGATAGATAGATAGATATATTATCCATCCATCTATCTATCTATCCATCAATCCATCTATCTGTCTACCTGCATAACTATCTATCTATCAATCTATCTATCTATCTATCTATCTATCTATCTATCTATCTATCTATCTATCTATCTATCTATCTATCTATCTATCTATCTATCGATCTATCTATCCATCTATCTATCTATCTATCTATCCATCTATCCATCCATCTATATATCTATCGATAGATAGATAGATGGATGGATCGATGGATGGATAGATATGTAGGTAGGTAGGTAGACATATAGATGGATTGATGAACAAATAGAGAGATGGATGGATGGAAGGATAGGTAGATGGATTGATGGATGGATATATAGATGGATGGATGGAAGGATAGGTAGATGGAAAATGTTATTCTAGAAAATGTTTTCCTGGAAAACAAGCTGATAATTGACTTATTTTCTCATGTTTGGTTGGTTTCTAGAAAAATAATTTGTAGTAGAAAGAATTTTTAAAAATAAAATTGAATTTTTTTGAAAGAAGTGGAGGGCTGGTAGGGGGCTGATTGGGGGGGGGGGGCGAGGTCAGGGTGTGGGGGGTAAAAAATTTAAAATTGAAATAACAAATAGCTTTTAAAAGAACTTTTAATATTTTTTATGGAGGTGGTTGTGGAAGGGGGCTAGGGAAAGGGGTGAGGTTGTGATAAAAAATCAAAGTTAAAAACATTTCTTTAAAAACTAGCTATAAATTATTTTTTTATGGGGGGGGGGGGGGAAGATGTGGTTGGGAGATCTAGTTTGAGCGCAGGGACAAAATAAATTGATTTTCTAAAAAACAATGAAAGTTAATACGCATTTGGAAGAGACTTTTTGGAAAATCTTTTCTTTAAGCCTTGAAGGGATGTCTTTTTCCTTAAATTTGAAGAAAATGAGTTGATTTTGAAAATATTTTCCAAAATATTTACCCCAGCCAAACATGAGAAAATTAATGAACATTTTGCTTTATACCAGACACACCCTCATATTATAATTGAGAACTAGTCTTATTTGCCACTATTTTTGGTAAGAAATCTACATCAATTTAATCTATTGAAGATAACATAAATCTCAATACTAAGTTAACTAATCATATTTGATACTTTTTGGTAAGAAAATCTGTGTCTATTTATTTTATTGAGTCCGTCAATAAATTTTGAAACACTATAAAATGAATGAAACATAGAAGCAATTAACAAATAAAAAGAAGAATCATATTATTTTTCAGTTTCATTATGAGTAATTTTCATCTTTTTGTATCTATTGTTATCCTTCTCCTTCTAACTACATCAGAAGAAGTTGCAGGTATTAGAATTGAGAATATTTCAACCAAATCGTTAAAGGTCAAAGAGATTTTTTGATTTTTGATGGAGTTAAAAACTTTTCAATCCATGCGCACAGTTCCTACGGGGCCAAATCCAATACACCATGGTGGCATCACGACTTCCGGAAACTTCTCAAACCCAATAGAACAAACAATTAGCAATTGATAAAATAAACTTTATAACTTGTAATAGAGCCATAGGCATATACATTATAATTAAATGGAGGTTGTTTCATTATATTAATTATTAGTTTTGTTATTTTATTATATTAATATTATTTTAGATATTTTGTTATTTTATATTTTTGTAATTTCTAATAGGTAATTATAACATTTGTACGATATTAATGTTAACAAAAATCTAATGATTACTAAAAACGACACTATATTATATGTGTCATAAAGTGCAATCCTGAATGGTAATATTAGAATAAAATAATTGATATATATAATATATAAAAAAAATATGAAAAGAGTGACGTGACATCTCTCACCTTCTAGCGTTGACATATATCTTTTCTTATTTATTTGGGCTTTTTCTTTATTCTTCTGATCTTTTTGCTTATTTATACTGTAGAATTGAATAAACAAACACTAAGAATAATTAATTAAGAGAAGAAAATTTACTATCAAATTACAATGCTCATAGTTTAGCTATTAATTATGCATGATTTAATATAAAAATAAATCATATAACCAATGTTGTTGCCAATAGGATTTTCGGTTACTATTTTCAATTTTCGCACATTACAATATCCTTAATTTTGGAAGATAGGTGTGGCTTCTCCCAATATCCTTATAAAACAAAAGTAAGTGATCGGGGATGTCATATCATAAGAAGCCCCATTAGAAATTGTTATTCTTTCATTTAATCAATGAGCTTACATGTATGTTTTATTTTTTGCACTTTTTTCATCAAGTTATCCTTTGTGTGTGGATTATTTATCTTTATCTAAGGGGTGTCACTTGACACAATTTCAATGGATAAAATAATTAAATACCTATACGTAATTGGAAGGCTAAAATATAATGATAAAATTTTAAAAGATTGCTTTACATCAACAACATTGCAGCTCATTTGGCTGGGGCGTCTTATATTTACCTTCAAGTGTTGTGTTCTATACTCCGCCCATAGATCTCTTGAAAATTTCAAATCATTGATCAAGAGTGTCACTGTAAACATTAAAATTTTATTGGATTTAAATCCATAAATTAATTTACATTATATAAAATTCAAAATAGTGGAGGTTATGTGGCAATCCATGTGAAACCAAATAAGTCATTATAGTCAATGCCACATGTCAAAGTTATCTGGGAATCAAAGTCAAATTAAATAAGCCACTAAAATCATGTCATGTCAAGGTTATGTGACAATTCAAGACAAATTAAATAAGCCACTAAATCATGCCACATGTAAAGGTTATGTGGCAATTCATGTCAAATCAAATGAGCCACTAGAATAACGACATGTGTATGTGTGGCATGTTGTGGACAATTCAGATCAAAGCTTTTCTACGGAGCAATGTGATTGGTCAGTTTAAACCGACCAATCAAATCACACCATTAGACCACTCCCTACTACTAAAAAAAGGGGTCCTCATTCTTCTTAAAGAGGGTTCTTTTTGAAGAACAAGAAGCAAGAAGAAAGCGCATGGATCAAAAGCTGCAAATTCTCTACAAGGTGAAAGTTGAAGCAATCAAGTTCAAAGTTCAAGATTCTAGATCAAGTTATTTGTTGATGCTAATTATTTACATAACTATACAAGTGTTTTTGAAGAATAATTCACACTCAAGTTCAAAGTTCAAGATTTAATATAAAGCTATTCAAGCCCTTGACTCTAAATTAAATTCAAGTCCAATACATTTCATATTATTTTGAAAATCAGAGTAGTATTTTAAAGATTGTAACACACACTATATTTTGAAATCAAATACTACATTTTTTTACTTTTATTTTTCTGTCTTGATTATTTATTTTTCTTGACTTGAAAATATGTTGTTTACAAATTTTGGCACACCCAGTAGAATAATCTCTACTTCTCATCTCTTTACATCGATGAGCAAGTTTCAAGAACACTGAGATGACTTCTAAGAAGTTCAGCTTTAATTCTATTGATGCTAAGACTGTCAATTCCAAGTTTTCCTCGGCGGTTGAGAACATACTTGATGCTACTATGAAATGTTTGGGACCCATCACTAGGAACAAAGCAAACTTACTAGGACAACAAACACTCAAACCTCCTCTACATCAGTTCCTATAATGTAACTCCAACCTTCAAAGGAGGAAAAATTCTCTCTCAATGAATTAGTAGAAGGGGGAAATATAACTGAGATTGTTGGAAAGACATTGGTCCAACTCAGTCCATTCAATAACAAGGATCGTAGTATTCAAGATGAAGATGATGTTTTGATCACTAGATCTCCCCCAGTCATCCCACATAAGTTGTTCCAATTAGATTTCAGTATGAGGGAAAATTTATGGTTTACTCCATCACCCGTAATGGTAATCTAAGCAATGATGACTAACACCTCAACTGTTGAAGTACAATTGACAAATTTGACAAAGGCAATTGAAGGTCTAACAAAGTATCTGCAAGATCAGGATAATCAAATTGTCAAGATAATTGATAGGGTTAAAAATGTTATGGACGGAGGCTCAAGCCATGCACCAGGAAAGCACCCCATGGTGCAAGAAAAAAGAGAATCCTCTACAAAGCAAACACATGTTGATGAACTGCAAGTATCTGCGGAAGGGGGAATTCCCATTCATCAACTAAAAGACTTCACATTGGGAACTATCAAATAAAAATGTGATGTCCCTTCAAAGTCATCGTTTACATATACCAAGCCATACACTTTAATAATCGATTTTTTAAAGATGCCTGCTGATTATCAACCTCCAAAATTTTAACAATTCGATAGTAAGGGAAATCCAAAGAAAGACATTGCACATTTTGATGGAAGTTGCAATAATGTTGGAACTACGGAGATTATCTGGTTAAACAATTTGTGCTCTTCTTGCAAGGAAATGCTTTCGATTGGTATACGGATCTCAAGGTTGGTTCCATTGATGATTGGAAACACCTTGAACATGAATTTCTCAATCGTTTTTATAGCACAAGACGCTCTGTGGGTATGTTTAAACTCACCAATACGTGTCAATGGAAGGATGAACATTTCATTGAGTTCAACATTGTGGTAATAATAAAATAAAGAACACTAATTTTTATATTAGAGTATTTAAAAAGATTCACTTACTTCTTATATTGCATATTTAGTACAATTCAAAGAGTTAAATGAGTGATGTTATTAATATATTTGATATAGCATATTAATAAAAATGAATATAAAAAAATCTGAAAAACATATTGCAATTGTATTTTTTCGCCAAAGAGAGGTCTTAAATAACTTTCTATGTCACAGGATGATATACTTTTTGTTACATATATAGTCATAATATATAACATATTTAGTCAAAATAACAACACTTTAAAAAATATGTTTAAAACATCATTGTAATATTTTCAAAAATAATTTGCATTTACATTTTAATATTTTTGAGATTTTCTTTTTTTAATTAAAAGAGTCCATAATTTGACCAAACTCTAACCAATACCAATTAAAAATAAAAAATAACAATATTCTCCCCTCATCTTGCACGTTTCTCCTCTATTTACGTTATTCTCTAAAACAAATTTCCACCTTTCAAGTAACCAGATTCTCTTCATTCTTCAAATAAAAGTTAATCAAAATTAGATTCTTCAACAAAATCTATGCATTAATTCAAGGATTTTTTTGATCGATAAACAATTAGGTAAACATTATTTCATCAAATTTTGAATTTGATTGAGGTAATTTTGATTATATTTTTTAATCTCTTTTGATTTGTTTTCAATATCGTTGTTTATATTTTGCGTTGTTCATATTACGTATTTTTTGTTATTATTCTTGATTTTTATGCAAGTTCGTTTATATTTTCAATCAATTTTTTTGCAGATTTTTACTACAAAAATGTAGGTTCTGCGGTTAAAATGTCTCAAAAGATGATATTTTACTTTCTTCATCATTCTATCCGCATTTAAGTTCAAGATAGCAATGTCATCCGCATTTAAGTTCAAGATAGTAATGTCAGGCAAAGACACTATTAATAAATAAAAAAATTGGGTGTTGAAGATTTCGATAAACATGATGAAGACAAGGTGAAGAACAATTTACTATTAGTTTTTTTTAGATTTCTAATTTCTTTTAAAATTTTGTATTATTTCTAAATTTCTATTTAAACAATTAAGTATGCTTTTAAGGGTTGTTTGTTAGGCTGCATTAAACAAATAGTCCATATAATTTGTATTTTATTATTGAGTACTATGTTTGGTAGGGAATTGGGTCGATAAACAATCAAGTAAACATTGTTTCATCACATTTTGAATTTGATTAAGGAAATTTCGATAAGATTTTTAAATTTATTTTGATTTGTTTCAATGTCACCGTTTATATTTCGCATTGTTCATGTTACGTATTTTCCGCTATTATTCTCCATTTTTATGCAAGTTTCTGATACGCTCAAACTTACTTTCCAAATAAGAAGTAAAGTGGTCGTATCAAGTAAAGAACCCAACTAATGAGGTTGGGATCGTTCTCACGAGTAAATAGTACAGACTTTACTTCATTATATTATAACTATTATTTAGTCAATTGTTTCCTTAGAAATCAAAGACAATTAAAGGGGGGGGGGGGTTATTCCTAAATGAAAGAAAATAATTAGCTAAATCAAAGTAGACAACTAACAGAATCAAATGTTGGAGTTTAATCAGTTAATAAAAGTAACTAGGGTTTACGTGTTCCCCACATGTTTCTAACTTGATAATTCTAACTATATCAATTCTTTCCTAGTACCTTGCATGCAAAGTGATAAGTTATGTATTTCGAAATCCTTGGTCCGGCATCTAGAAAATTTCACTTCGCTTCTTGGTCCGGCTACGTGTGTTGCTATATTAACCCTTACCTTTACCTCATATTAAGCACTGTATTTAATATTTGACTAAGATATTACCTCGTACCAATCAATACTAGCCTATTAGATAGTATACACTAAATCTATGTTGATAATTCTTTTTCTATTATCTACGTCCTTGGTCTGGCAAGCAACATTAAGGCGAGTTCTAACGGTGGACATCTGTTAAAAAGACTTCTAAGCGAAAGAATTATCAATACATGCAAGACACTATTCTAGAATTGTTATTTTAGTTAGATTTTATCTTATTATTGGTCCATGGTTCCCACAACCCTAGTTATGGAGTTCAATTACCCATAGTCATAATCACAATATTCAAATATGTAATATAAGAATTCATGCCACTTACTTCAATGAGAAAGAATAAAATCCAGAAATTTACTTGCTTAATCGACAAAATCACCAACAATAAAAATCTAAAATTAATGGAAGACTAAAGATTCTCCAAAAGTGTAATAATAATCATATAATCTAATCCACAAAAGAAGCTAAAATAATCAAGAGTCTAACTATAAGAGAGTCTAATAATCCAGAGTCTAACCCCAAAAGCGAGGTTTTTCGAAATATTTATAAAAAACAAAAACCTAATCAAGAAAAATTCTATTTGCTGGAAATCTGTCAAAACGCGGCTGGGTCGACGGACCTCGCAACAGGTTGTCGTGGTCACGACGGGCCATCATGGACTCTGTCGTCCCATACTCTGCAAATTCTTCTGCTGCTCTCTTCTTTATCCTCGACGTCAGGTATGATGGATCGTCACAGCCACAACGATCCGTCGAGGGTCTCTGTTCCATAATACTTGAACTCTTGGAATTTAGGTACTGGGACTACTTCTCTGATCTTTACGACGAACCAGCAGGACGGACTGTCATGGCTACGACGGTCCGTCACGCACTGCGTAACCCCACACTTGGTCAGACTTTCCCATCTTCCTTCAGCAGCTTCAGTACGATGCCACCTACGGACTGTCACATTCACGACGGACCGTCACAAGCTCCGTAGATGGTACTTTCCTGCATTTCTTGCTCAAAAACCTTTGTATTCATCTTTTAGACATATTTCCTGCAAATAAAGAGAAACTTACATAAAAATAAATACAAAAAAGCTTTTGGACACACACTAACTTAAGGAAAAAGCATTAAAAATAGTGTGAAACCACGCTATATCAAGAACCTCAACTTAAATTCATTTTTTGTCCTCAAGCGACGCACTATGACTCAATACATAATCTTTGTACAATAGTATGCATGTTGTATGTTTCACAATCATTTGGCTATTAATCCCAATCAGTCTCATCATATTTATGCGTGCTATCACTATTAGGCTTGAATTATGTGGAATCAGACCATGACACAGACTCACCCACGCACTAACACCTATCCTCTTCAATTTCTCATCGAGGTGCTAATATTTTCGGTATTGCAACTAGTGTCCTCATTTCACAACAATATTTTCATTTTTCACACAATGACTTTAGTTTGACTATAAGGATTACTTTTTAACACTCACTCTCAGAACAGATTCACAACTCATTCATACATATTGCCATAAGCTTGTCCTTATTTTCACTACTTTAGGTTCGCTATACAACCTTTAGGATCACAATAGGATTTTCTTAGCTTGTAACATAGGCTCTGCGTCAGGTAGGGTATATTTCGTTATATTTTACTGACTTTTTGCCCTCCTTGACATATAGGCTAAACATACCACTTTTTATCATTTTATTTCGCCCAGTTTCACATATCCTTTCACCTTGCTATTTTCCCTTCTTTCTTCATTTGTGTAATTGACTCCCTTCTTTTCCTGCTTGTGTTTATTGTATTTTTTTTATTGTTTATCAATTTATTTCAATTTTCTTTCAACTGATTATTGAATCACTTTACTTTTGTTCTTTCTCTCTCTTTGTTCTTTCAACATCATTTTCCAGAGCATTCCTCATAATAGCCAAACTCAACTCATGGCTTTGCCATGAGTCAAAGTACACTATACCCAAAGTTGGGTCAGGTCCATAAAAAGGTTGTTTACTGCATTAGCCACCCTCAACTTATGCTTTTCGCATAAACTGAGGTGCACATGTCCAAGGAGCGACCTAGCAACACATTATTCCCAGAAAAGATCAGTTCGGATGAAAAAAAAGGTCTAGTTTAAGATCAAATCATTTGGATCAAAGAAGGATGAATTTCAGTTGTTTTTTTATTTAGGCTAAAAATAGGCTATATTGAACAAGGGGCTATGATCCTTTCCTTATTTTCTATTACAACTTACTTTTAGCAGGACTAACCAAGCAAGTTCTAGCTCAGTACAAATAGTGGACTATTCAAATCTTCCTCACACTCACTTGACATCAGATTACTCTACCAGATTATCAAACACCTAGTTTGAATTTTAGAATTAGGGTCATTCAGTAGTGTATCTCTATGTCATGCTTAGAGCCACACATTTATCAATTACTATGCCTAGTCATTCATCCTTTTTCATTTTATCAGGATATTATTTAAGACATCATGCTTCAGAGGTTAATATATGTTGACAAGATATGACATCCGTTTCAACAATAAAAATAATCAGTCTCGTGGGGAAATAGAACACAGGAAAGAAAACACCAAAAGAGGATAGTGAGTTGGGCTACTCAGACATCACCCTAGCATTCACTTTCCATTTACCCCACCCCAAAAAAAATACATGCAATTGTCCCCAATGCATAAGAAAATTGAAGTACAAGAGTGGTATGTGAAGCAAACCTGGGGCGCGCAAACCGCCGACGATCAGCAAGCTGGTGGGTTCGGTTCCCCGGAACCCACTACCTCTGTAATCTGGACACCCTCAGTAGTGTCCTCATCAGCAACAGCACTATCAGCAGTGCCTCTCGCTATCTCCGTATTTCTGGATCTAGATGCCTCAGCAGGTGACTCTACGACCCTCATCCGACGAGCCTCCTCATCAGCAAGCGAGGCTCTCCTCATCCTCCTCACGACACCTACACCTCTTGTCATGCTCTTTAGAGGGAGATGGCGGAATATTAGAAGTGGCGAATAAGGCCGCCATCACTGACTGTTTCCTCAGCAGGCTCTGCAGAAGGGGCCTCAGACTCAGGCACCCTAGACTCTAGGATCATATCAATGTCTGCTCGAAGACTCTCGACCGCAGCCTGAAGGGTCGACACATTCACCTAGGGGCTGGCCGGGCTAGCACCCGCAACTCAAAAATGTCTAAGCGATGATGAACCTCAGCGATATTCCGCTCTGTGTGTTGGACCATTCTCCGCTCCAAGCGCTCTTTTGACTCAGCAATAGACCTCTGCATCCAAGGCTGGATGTGATGCTAAAGTGTAGACATCTGTGCCTCTAGTTTCTGGATGCTAGCAAGAGGGAAAAGAGCGGGGAAAGGGGCTGAGCGAGAGGAGCTCGGGGCAGTGCTACTACCCGGGATAGACTGACCAGGGTAGTGTCAGTGGAAGCAGCCTGCGTAGCCATACGAGCCTGAGCTATCATATCATCCAGATTGTCACCAAGTGGAGGCAACTCTGGACGGGGCCCTCTGCGTGGATCCAACTAATTGGCCTCATCCCTGATGAGGCCGATATCAAAAGTGCCCAGCGGGGTCTTGAGCTAATCAATATGCCAGATAGGCACACCTGGGGACCTGCAAAAAGAAAATATCATGCACAGGTAAGTAGTTGTGACCTTAAAAGCCCTCTCGTGCATGACCGCCTGTAGAAGCCAAGCAAAGTCCACCTCAAACCCGGCTATCATCGCGCCATCAGTACTACACGATCCCATCTGACTATATTATCATCGGTTGTGGGGGAAAGGTAGTGGCGGACAATCAATCATAAGAACTTCGCCTTGAAGGTTAGGTTAACCTTCTTGATGTCTCCCTTCGGTTCGATTACCCAGTCAGCACCCTCTCTATCAACAGACAAGTGCAGAGCCATCAACCTCTTGCTGGTCTCTCTCAGCGATGTCTCACGCAAAAATTGGCAATCTTTGACAATTTGCCACGTGTAGTCAAACTCAACGGTGAGAGGGGTCCAGTTAGCATCAACATCCTCACCATATACATACCGGCGGATGGAAGGCAAGGAGATATCAACCTGAATTCCACGTACTCGGACATGCTCCAGTGGGGCCTGTTTGGCGGGGGCAGCTCGCCATCAATCTGTGATCTGAGAGTAGCCACGTAGGAGGCGTAGAACTCTTGGAACAACTCTTCACTATAACGGCCCAACAAACGCGTTGTCCACTCCAATCGGTGTCTGGTGAAGAGATTATGGATCTTTGGCATAGTCGGGAGACTTCCCGTAAGGACCCGCCTCTCCAATGTAAGGGTCCCTGTCATGACTTCTTTCTCATTCAAAAACTCTGCGTCTGAATAAACTTGATACTGCCCGTCTACACACCACCGGTTGGGCTGATCGGCAACTGAGGTAAGAGCACGAGTCGGTGAGCCGGGTGTGGATTTAAAATTGTTAGCCTCATCAGATGAGGCAGACTGTGTAGCCGTGGCCAGTGCAGGGACTGTAGCAGATCCACAGGCTTCCTCCCACCAAAAAACTCCTAAGGAGCCAGATGCTTTTCATCATGAGTAGCTGACCCAGAAGGTGCTACGGTTAGTTTGCGCTCCTCATCAGACTGCGAGGCAGTGACTACGCCAGACTACACTTTTTTGGGTGTGGCTCTGGCAGCACGTGCAACTCGGGATGGGGTGGAAGTACCTGGGGGCACGTACTCGGGGTCACGCTTATCATCAGAGCCAATGACCAGGCGGGCATACGGGGCGACAGACTTTGATCCCCACGTACGTAGACTCGATCTTGTTTTGGTTCCATTAGAGATAGTACCTGTAGGGAATCAGTATTAGTACTAGAATGAGAAAACAAGACAAGTAAAACGACACAAAATAAATAAAAGAGTTAAGCTGTAATGACATTTCTATAGTAATAGTGACACACGACGGACCAGCTGACGGCTCGGAGTGAGTACGACGCACCGTCATGGGGTCCGTTATATCTTACTTAAAACTATGTTTATGTGGAGACCCCTGAAGGAAAGTCTCTGACAGTTATGACGGATAAACAGCACGGACCATTGTGATGATGAGGTCTGTCGTCGTTGTCCGTTGTGGGACACTTAGAACAAGTATAGGGACCCTTAGGTGATGGGTCTTTGACTTTCATGACGGTATGTGCAGGATAGACCGTCGAGGGTATGATGGTCCGTCGTAGGTGTCTGTTAGTGGACACTTGGAAAAAGTATGGAGAACCTTAGGAGAGGGGTCTCTGACCGTAATGACGGTTATGCACAACGGACCACCAAGGGTATGACGGTCCGTCATAGATGTCCGTAAGAGGTTACTTGAAAAAAGTTGGAGACCCTTACGAACAAGGTCTCTGACAACCAGAACGGTTGTGCAGGATGGACCGTCGAGGGTATGATGGTTTCATCGTATATGTCCGTAAGAAGACACTTAAAACAAGTCAGAGACCCTTAGGAATAGGGTCTCTAAAAACCATAACGGTTGTGCAGGACGAACCCTCGTGGGAACGACGGTACGTCGCATGTGTCCGTAGGTGGACACTTGGAGAAAATTGGACAGTGGGGTGATTAAGATGTTGGGGCGGACCATATGACGGTCTTGCGTGGGTACGACGGTCCGTCATCAGGGTCTCGTTCTATCATTCGGTAAGAGAACTAGGGATGCCAAATTCATCCCCCATGACCCAAATAGAATTTTTAGTGTTTTAACCTACATGTGTTTAACCCAAATACCTAGTAAACTAGCAATGCTAAAGCACCTATTTCTAGAGTTTTAACAAGGCAATTTTGAGATTCTCAACCTAGGTCAGACAGAATATGTATTAAAGAATGAACTCATAAACAATAAATATGCTAATACTAATTGATAAATAAAAATGCAATGTTAATGGGTAGAAATAAGAGATACATACCTGAGAATTTGAGAAAAACAAGCGAGGAAGGTACTTGATGATCAAGAAGAGAACCACAGCAGCAGACTCCGACTAGTAAAGAGTGGCTTTTAGGAACCGGGGAAATTGGGGAAATGATCGATTGAAAGAGAGGTAGGAAGTGGGAAGTTTAAGAGGGAGGGAATAGGAGAAAGAGGGAAAGAAACCCTTCAAATGAAGAGGTGGGGGGTTTTATAGGTTGAAATTTTTTTAAAGTTCCCAACCGGGTCGGGTCCGGTATGATCATTAATGACGCGATGACTCCCCGACGACGGTCCATCGCAATTGCAATGGTTCGTCATTAGTTCCGTCGTGTGTGCCCTAGTTTTGAAAATAAAAGACGTACCTGGCACAACGGATACATGTGACGGTCCGTTACATTCGTGACGGTCCATCGATGGGTCCGTCAGTGACTGCTGCAAAGTGATTTTCTGCAGAATTTCCTGGTGATGTGCCTGCAAATTTAAAACCCATTAGTAGAAAATGTTACCATTAATAGAATTAAAACTATAAGTATTCGGTTGCCTCCCAACAAGCGCCTGATTTTACGTAGCGGCACGACTGAGGACACTTGATTACTCAGCCTTCATCAAGATAGTATGCCTCGATCACTTCATTTGCCGATTCAGTATGCCCAAAATAGGTTTTATTCGTTCTCCATTAACCATAAACCGCACTCCCTCCTTGGTTTCTAACTCAACTGCTCCATGAGGGAATAATTGGGTAATCAAGTAAGGGCCAGTCCATTTAGACTTGAGCTTGCCCGGGAGCAAACACAACCTAGAATTGTCTAAAAGCACTAAATCCCCAACCATAAACTCTCGTTTTTAACTTTTTAGGTCATAATCCTTCTTCATCTTTTCTTTGTAGGATATAGCAGATACAAATTGGAGCTCACCACTCTGCCTCATGAACCTACAATTGTTGAAGGCCGCTGCTTCATTGTTCAACCAAAATTTCATCTGTCCCTTTTCCATATAAACTAAGGCTCTACCCGTAGCAAAGAATGGCCTCCCAAGAATAATAGGCGATTCAAAATTGACTTTACAATCAAAGATAACAAAATCAGCTCGAAATATGAAAGACTCCACTTTTACTATTACATCATGGAGTATCCCTATAGGGCTTTTCACTGTTCGATCGGCCATCAGTAGCCACATCGCAGTGGGCTTTGGGTCACCCAAACCCTACTTCTTGTAAATCTAGAAGGGCATGAGATTTCTGCTTGCCGCCAGAACACATAATGCTTTCGCAATATGACCCGACTGTACATGGAATAGTGAGCGCACCCGGATCTTTTTTCTTTTGCACGAGAGATCTTGTAGCAATATAACTACAATGTTGCATTCTATCATCATCCTTGAAAGTGACCGATCTTTTCTTTGTAACCAGATCTTTCATAAACTTGGCATAACCGGGCATTTGTTCTAGAGCTTCTACCAAAGGGACATTGAGAGAAAGTTGCTTCAACATTGTTATAAAATGCCGATATTTGCCATCCTCGGTCTTTTTCACTAATCTCTGAGGAAAGGGGGGGTCTAGGTATGGGAATTACCTTTATAGACACTTCAGCATCTCTTGCAATGTTATCTTCTACTTCACCACTACCATTTACCACCTTATCATTATTTTTATTACCTTTTCCTCAGTAGACGGCATAGGTTGGTCAATAGTCTGGTTACCACCCTGAGTAGTGATTGCGTGTCACGACCCTGAAATGGACGTGATGGCACTCGTCTTATCCCACCAAGACAAGTCAACCTAAAACTCAACCATTACAATAAAGTGCGGAAATAAAATATAAGTAACTTAATAAAAACCTCAAAACCTGGTAGTCACGTGTATAAGCCTCTAAAGTATTACAATTGATTCAAAAGAAAAACTCAAGTCTAAAAAATGAACTTGTTTCTAGATTAGAACAAGATCATAATTAAGGAGAAGGAAGTCTGCTGAAATGGAAACAACTACCTCATAAATCTCCAAGAAACCTCGGAAAAAGAAGAGAATAACAAGTACAACAAAAATCCAGGCTCATAATCTACAAAAAAATTTGTAGAAGCAAGGGTTGAGTACCAAACCACACGGCACTCAGCAAACACATGCTAAGGGGATGAAATACGGGTACTCCTACAACCCCCAACCGAACCTCCACAACTACAACCTGCATTAAAATCAACCCAACCTAACAACTCACAGTTTACATAGCACGTAGCTCAATAACAACAGTTTGACAAATTACATATTCTCAACAACAACACTTTAACAAATTACACATCCTCAATAACAGTACTTCAACAAAATACATATCCGCAATAACAAGCTCAATATTGATCAATCACAAGTTCCGCAGAAAGGCAATCAGAATATCAGCAAAACACGATATCCAATTCACTAATCATAAGTATGTGCAATGCAATGGAATCCAATGTCAAGTGTAATGATTCATGTCTGACCTAGTTATACACACCAGCTGTCCGGGACCCATGGGGGACAAATCTGTCCATGCATATGTCATGGCGCACGATACGAACCTCGATAATAGTAACCATCGCGGCGCGCGATACGTCTCTCGAAATGTAGTATCCATCGCAGCGCGTGATACGTCTCTCGAAATGCACATCCTCTTAAGTTCTCATTCTTTCTCAATGCACATAACACTTGTCACACCGAATGCCTCAGAACAATGCAGATGACAAGTTCACACAAATAATGAGGAGATGATCATTTTCATAACATTGAACAGTTCACAACCACACAAACATGAATCACATCAACAACGATCCAACAAGCGTTCATCCCTTTCTCAACACATCACACATAAATAATTAATCACATTCCTTTTGTTATCCCTTTTTTTTCATCATTAGAATTAATCAATGTGGACAAGTCAACCCATTACCAATCCCGTTACTCTCAAACATATACCACAAGGAAATACACGCATTTCATACAGTTAACAAGAGTTTAGAAATCCACTTGCCTTGAATAAACGAACAATCACTCCAAGATTTGAGCTTTTTCCCTTTCGTTGAGCTTCCAAACTAATGTAATCTATTCAAGTACATGGTCACAATATGTTGTCGACACTAACAACACTCATGTTACTATGTGTTTAGCCTTGACCCAAAAATGTACCCAATTTTATAATGAAATTCCTAAGTTTCAAGCTTAGGGTTAAGTCTTAATTTTTTTTTCCAACAATACCATCCTATTAATTTTATACAGTAGAATAAACCAAATATTTAATTAACCCTCTCAATATACCCAAAACTTATTTTATAATGTGATAATTATAGAAAACTAAAATCTGAAAAATATTAAAACTAGTCTGCTTCGTGAATCAAATGTAACTCTTGAATTAAAATTCCTATTACTCACCAATTTACTACCATTAGCCAATGATCATCTTTTCTCCACTTAGCCACCCAACACGTAGCAATAATATTAATACTCCATTGAATTAAAAGGAAACATCACATGCTTAGTCACCCAATCTCAAAAACAAAAAAATATCACAAGATTCCATACATTTAATAATTAATTAACTTAAAACAATAAAATCAATTGTACTGTTTGATTGTTACCTAAGTTCGGTCTTTTTCCTCCGTTCTTCATTCTTTGCTTCCTATTTTTTTTCATCTACCACCGTTATTTCTTGTTTCAACAATTAGGGCTTTTAGATTTTATTTCCTTTTATTTATTTATTTATTTTCTATTTTTTCATTATTATTAGCAACAAAATAATCCTTTATTAAGTCATAAATTTTTTATAAAAGCTATTGGAAAGGTTAATATAAAAAATGGTTAAATTTCATAAAACGACTAAGAGGGTCGTTACATTATCCACCACTAAAAATCATGTTCATCCTCGAACATAAAGAAGATGGAAGAATAACCAACATTATCAAATGTCTAAGTTATGACCTACAAGTTAGTGTTCATCTCCTAAGTGAGCTTATGCTGAAGACCATTTCATCTAGATCAACTAGTAAGAATTGAACTTTTGAATCGAACCTCGGAAGATTTATAAATCAAGAGTAATTATCAAATTGTAAACTAACTCATGAACCCAATCTAAACTGAAATCCATTTGACCTTAACACAACCTTCATGATGAATATTTTCTTACATAACCAAGTCTTCTGAATCAATAATGACTACAACCAGAAGTGAAATTTAACCAACCACTACACTCAGAATGGACAACCATCACATATCTTATCAAAATTTCATTTTTACAACACAATCTTCTCACGAACTTAAGTTGTAAAAAAAAATAATGATCTTTAAACATCAAGTACTATTTAAGGGAGAATCAAACTTATCTAACCCTAGAACTACAAGATCAAGTAACCACATAGCTAGCGATACACTTAAGCAAACAGAACCTCTTATATAAGTTCTCATAAACAGAGTTGTGCGTGCAGAACTACTTATATACTTCAACTTCCAAACAAAACAAACTTATCATAAGTGAAGTGATCAATTCTGCCCAAGGATCTCATCATATCAAGGGACATAACAGGATCGATACATCCAATCCACCACTAAGAAATCACTCGTAGTTGTGAAAACATGCATAATATAAGAAGGTAATCATACTCCAAATAGTGCCCAATAAGAAGAAGGTGGTTACATAGGAATATACTGTAGCAAGATTAAATGATACCAAACACTTCTTCCATCATGTCCATATCAAATATTTCCATTCATTTGACTACATCTCTTTATCTTTTTTCCACCTAAATTCAACAAGTCTGATCCCTATTACAATCTCACACATTCTCGATTTATCAAACTCCAACCTCTCAGTACGATAATAAAGCCACCATTCTTAATACTAACAAACTTCCTAACCACACCAGTCATTTTTCTTACTCTCAAACCATCACTATATTAAAGTCTTCTCAGCCAACACATTATTGCCTCTAAATTTTTTGAAGTATGACTTCCTCTATTTCCATTTAATCATTTCATGATAGATATGGGTTCCATCTAAGGCTAACAACACAAATTTCAAATCATAATCACACTCAAAGTCAAATCCTCACAAACTTTCCCATATCATGTTTTAACTACCATTTATACCATCATGTATTTCATGCCAAAACTCAAAAAAATCCTTCGTCACTCTAATAATTCAGTATACTATAAGCTCATAACCTTAACCACCGTCAATGCCTACATAACACGTCATAACAGTCAAAGTATTTTTGGTTTTCTCAAAATCCTCATTAATCATGAAAAGCTGTAGGTCCACACCATTGAACATCAATAAATTACCTATCATAATTTGAACAATCTAGTTCTACATAAGCACATAGAATCTTCCACACGTAGTTGCTTGTCACCCAACCAAAACTGAATCTTTAGAAAAGTCAGTCATAAATTTCTAGTAAGTTTGTGTCGAATCCATCTCATAGTCATATCTAAACACGAGAAAAAAATTTCAAACAACCTTCCACTTCGAACCGATAGTCTATGTGAGATGTCTTATTTCCTCACTTTTCTTAAATTATTCCGATGATGCAAATTTCAAATACCTTAAACTCTTCGATACATCAAAATTTTGTTCTTTTATTTATTTATTTATTTATTTTTGCTAACTCACTTACAAATCTTATTCTTTGTCTAACAACCCATGACATTTTTACCTTATCCTCTAAATATAAACTTTAACTAAAACCATTCCTTTGGTTATAAAAATCAAAAGTAACCAATTTACTACACGATTTTTTTTAAAGTCTCCCCAATGCTTCATACCCAATGTGTTTGATCATTCTCACCTCACCAATTCATACTTTGATAAATCACACAACCACAAATCTAAACTCACCATGAAAAACGTGAATTTTGAATCCAGCTGTGTAACTCAATCCCTTTATCCCTTACCATTAGCTCATACCTTGAAGATTTTTATGAATTCACTTATCTTAGCTTATAATTGATCGTCTCTTCATTGATCTTATCATATATTTCGCAAAAAGTTCAATCATACTCAATACCAAACTCAAAATCACAAAATAAACTTATCATCACACTCGAGTTGGACGTATGGAAACTTCTTTCTCAAATCATATCCAACAACTTTTAACCAATATGATGAACTCGTGAAACTATAACCATAACCAAGGCAAAACGGGTTGAACCACGCATCTCTGAATCCAATTCTCAATCCCTTTTAAGATACGTCTTTAGCCCTTGTAATAAGAGAAAATATTTGTGGTCTAACTTCCTTCTATAAGCTAAAGAACATCCCACTATTTTTGTTATTATGACTTTAGCTCTTTTCAATTTTATTCGAGCGACATCCCAACTCCTCATAAATTTATCATAAAATCACACTACTTATCAAATAGTAGCAACCATAACCTTAGATACTAAAAAGTCATCATTACCATACAAAACCCTTTTACCTAACAGACCTTATTATATAGTTGCATTCCAACCATGATTCCTTAATATAAAACCTTATTACCATCATGCTTAGTTAGCCCTTTCCATTACCACGAATTCAACCTCACCATCAACATGACATTTCAAACCTAGATATGCTAACAATCCATGGGACTTTCTCAATTTATACATATTTTCTTACTAAAAATCTCCAATTTCATTCACCCAAGTATGCTCACTATGACCACCTTTTTTTCACAAATAAACTTGTCATTCTGGTATCTATCAATTTTCTTGGACCTTAAGATGAAATAACCGGTCCTCATTTAGAACCCTTGAGATACACTTTTTAACTTAACACATTAATACCGCATCAAAAAATCCACCACTAAAATCTCTCTTATACACGTTGCTTAAACTCAAGTATTTGCAATAACAACCTAGTTGATGTCTTAAATGTGAATGCATCATCGAATCTCATTATACGAACATGTGATACAATAGACAATTCCTTAAATAGTTAGTATTTGCACTTAACGATCGACGTATCCTTTTTCATATAACACTAGTAACACATCGTGAAAATTTGTTATATCCACCACTAGAACACATCATACTTGTCGAGAAGATTGTACCCAAATATCACATATTTCGATTCGTTAAATGATTTTAGTACATTACCAAATCTATTTGATCTCTAGTTCAAAGCGTTATGCATTATTTCGTTGGTCATGTCAATAATAGAAGTAACACACTCCATAACAATAATCAAGTATACTAAATAGTCGTGTCATGACCTCCTCGGATATTCACACAATCTATTTAATCACAAAAGAGATTCTGCCTCAATTGGTGAAACAACATTCTTATCATTCGCTAAGCAAATGATACATATTATGACAACTTTACTAATTGTACTTTCCATAGTTGCAATATTTTATTATACTAGAGATATTACATATACAACACAAATACTATTTTTCTGTTGGGGAAACTAACCAAAAAAACGTAACACATTCATGTAGTTCATCATAGCATTGTTCAACCTTATCATTTAGTGATTCCAAGAGAATTATCGCCAAGCCATCACCTAACTAAATCCTTTCAAATCAAACATTTCAAATCTGATCATACATCTTTTACATCTTAATATCTTACTCACACCTCAATATTAGATCTTACATTCAAATCATACACGATATCAACTATTCACATGAGGAACCACACACGAGTAATCACTATAACTGAGAGTGAATGAAGTGAAATAACAAGAATCAAATTGGACCAAGGACGCACGATATAGATTCAAAAAGTGAAGATTTTTTCTAAAAGTCCCTATAGCCTCTCAAAGATAGGTACAGACGTCTCTGTACCGATCCCCGAGACTCAATTTAGACTTGACTTTTACACACACCTGAGACCTATGAACCTGGGGCTCTGATACTATTTTGTCACGACCCAGAAATGTACGTGATGACACTCGTCTTATTCCACCAAAACAAGTCATCCTAAACTCAACCATTACAATAAAGTGCGGAAATAAAATATGAGTAATTTAATAAAAAATCCAAAACCTGGTAGTCACGTGTACAAGCCTCTAAAGTATTACAATTGATTCAAAAGAAAAACACAAGTCTGAAATAAACTTTTTTTCTAGAATAGAACAAGATCATAATTAAGGAGAAGGAAGTCTGCTGAAATGGAAACAACTACTTCACAAATCTCCAAGAAGCCTCGGAAAAGAAGAGAATGACAAGTACAAAAAAAATCCAGGCTCATAACCTACAAAAAAAATTTTAGAAGCAAGGGGTGAGTACCAAACAACACGGTACTCAGCATGTAAGCCTCTAAACATAGGCTAAGGGGATGAAATACGGGTACTCCAACCACCCCCAACCAAACCTCCACAACTACAACCTGCTTTAAAATCAACCAAACCTAACAGCTCACAGTTGACATAGCACGTAGGTCAATAACAACAGTTTGACAAATTACATATCCTAACCAACAACACTTTAACAAATTACACATCCTCAATAACAATACTTCAACAAACTACTATCTACAATAACAAGCTCAATATTGATCAATCACAAGTTCCACAGAAAGGCAATCAGAAGATCATTAAAACACGATATCAAAATCACTAATGATAAGTACGTGCAATGCAATGCAATGTCAAGTATAATGATGCATGTCTGACATAGTGATACACACCCGCTGTCTCTCAGTCCGGGAGCCATGGGGGACAAATCTGCCCATGCATCTATCGCGGCGCACGATACAACCCTCGATAATAGTAATCATCGCGGCGCGCGATACGTACCTCAAAATATAGTATCCATCGCGGCGCGCGATACGTCCCTCGAAATGCACATCCACTTAAGTACTCATTCTTTCTCAGTGCACATAACACTTGTCCCACCCAATGCCTCAGAATAATGCAGATGACAAGTTCACACAAATAATAAGGAGATGATCATTTTCATAACATCGCACAGTTCACAACCACACAAACATGAAATCACATCAACAATGATCCAACAAGCCTTTATACCTTTCTCAACACATCACCCATAAATAATTAATCACATTCCTTTTGTTATCCCTTTTTTTCATCATTAGAATTAATCAATGTGGACAAGTCAACCCATTACCAATCTGGTTACTCCCAAACATATAGCATAAGGAAATACACGTATTTCATACACTTAACAAGAGTTTGGAAATCCACTTGCCTTGAATAAACGAACAATCACTCCAGGATTTGAGATTTTTCCCTTTCGTTGAGCTTCCAAACCTATGCAATCTATTCAAGTACATGGTCACAATAAGTTGTCGACACTAACAACACTCATGTTACTATGTGTTTAGCTAGGGCTGGGCATAAACACCGAAAAACCGAAAAACCGTACCGAACAGATTTTTTTTGGTATTTCGGTTTCGGTTTTTCGGTTTTCGGTTCGGTATTCGGTATATGTTTTTGTATTTTTCGGTATTTCGGTTTGGTTTTCGGTATGTAACTTTTTGTAATTCGGTATTTCGGTTTACCGAAATATATTATATTATAATATATATTTATATTATATTAATTATTAATATTAAATAAAAAATATTATAATTTAAAATAAAAAATTAAAAAGTAAAAGACCTTTTTATATAACTATTTTTAGCCCATTAAGCTACAAAATCAAACAAAAAAATTTGTATATTTTTAAAAGCCCAACTAAGCAGGCCCATTAAAAAAACCAAAATAACAAAACCGAAACGAAATAATAAAAACCGAACCGAAATAATAAAAACCGAACCGAAATAATAAAAACCGAACCGAATCAAAATATTTCGGTTCGGTATTCGGTACACAATTTACAAAAACCGAAAACCGAAAAAACCGAAAAAAAACCCAAAACCGAACTGAAATACCGAATGTCCACCCCTATGTTTAGCGTTGACCAAAAAAATTACCCAATTTTATAATCAAATTCCTAAGTTTCAAGCTTAGGGTTATGTCTTAATTTTTTTCCAACAATACTATCCTAATAATTTCATACAATATAATAAACCAAATATTTAATTAACCCTCTCAATATACCCAAAAATTATTTTATAATGTGATAATTATAGAAAACTAAAATATAAAAAATATAAAAAAACTAGTCTGCTTCGTGAATCAACTGTAACTCTTAAATAAAAATTCCTATTACTTACCAATTTACTACCATTAGCCAATGATCATCTTTTCTCCACTTATCCACCCAACACGTAGCAATAATATTAGTACTCCATTGAATTAAAAGGAAACATCACATGCTTAGTCACCCAATCCCAAAAACAAAAAAAATATCACAAAATTCCATACATTCAATAATTAATTAACTTAAAACAATTACAATCAATTGTACTATTTAATTGTTACCTGAGTGCGGTCTTTTTCCTCCGTTCTTCATTCTTTTCTTCTTATTTTCTTTTCATCTACCACCGCTATTTCATGTTTCAACAATTAGGGATTTTAGATTTTATTTCCTTTTATTTATTTATTTATTTTCTATTTTTTTCATTATTATTAGCAACAAATAATCCTTTATTAAGTCATAAATTATTTATAAAAGCTATTGGAAAGGTTAATATAAAAAAATGGTTTAAATTTATAAAACGACTAAGAGGGTCGTTACATTGCTATCAGTGTCCGTATTTTTTTGGATTTTGGACAGTGTTGCTAGGTAGAGTGCTCGGTTGCCGTGTGTTCACAGTCGCAGATAATTGAGTCATTTGCAACTCAATCTGCTTAATCGATATTGCATGTGTATCGACTTTCTGTCCAATACTTGCTAAATCACTCCTTAACTATTGTCACGACCCAAATCGGGGACGCGACTGGCACCCACATTTACCCTCCGATGTGAGCGAACCAACCCATCTAAACCTTAACATTTCAAGATATTTCAACAGAAAATAATGCGGAAGACTTAAACTCGTTAATAAAAACAACTCAAAATTATTATTAATATTCCTAAAATCTGGAAGTCATCATCACAAGAACATCTATCTCAAATTACTAAACTAAGAATGTCTAAAAAGCTAAAAACAAGTAAAAGCTAGTCCATGCCGGAAGTTCAAGGCATCAAGACTTGAAGAAGGAGACCCAGTCCAAGCTAGACGCATTAGCTCACCCTGAATTTCCGATGAAGTGAAGACTGGCTTGATCTACTGCTGAGTCGAAGTTGACGGAACGTTTGCTGCATAACACAAATAACAAAGGGAAACATAAAAGTAGGGGGTCAGTACAACCACACGTACTGAGTAGATATCATCGGCTAACTCAAAATAGAAGATAATATATATCAAGTAATATTATAAATCAACTATAAACTCAACATGTAGCAACGACAAGTATCATAATCGTCAATAAATACCATCAAGTTCATTCATGAGGGCTCAAGCCTCATTACCATACTCATTTGGGAATTAAGTTCATTATGGGTATATTATCTTCTTTCGAGATTCATTATCTTTCTTCCTATTGTGTCGGTACGTGACACTCCGATCCCCTACCACTATGTGTCGGAACGTGACACTCCGATCCCCTATATGTGTCGGAACGTGACACTCCGATCCCCTATATGTGTCGGAACGTGACACTCCGATCCCCTATATGTGTCGGTACGTGACACTCCGATCCCTATATCTACGTGTCGGTTCGTGACACCCGTCCCACTAATACTATGTGTCGGAACGTGACACTCCGATCCACTATTACTATGTGTCCGTACGTGACACTCCGATCCACTAATATTCATTCCATCCGTTCATCAAGCCTTCTCTATACCAAGGCATCATCAATCCCATTACTTTAATTCATCAAGCCTTCTTTTATACCAAGGCATCATCATTAATATCATAGATTAAAGTTTCTTTCAAGATTTGGGATTCAATGGTTTTCATCATGCTTGTTTTATCAACATCACATAATCATATTCATACAAGCATACAATAAGCATATAGCAGGGTTTACAACATCATCAACACATATTATTCACCATTAAGAGTTCACTACGAATATCGTAACGTAAAACCATAACCTACCTCCACCGAAGAATTGGAATCCACAAGAAATTTCCCAAGCTTGCTATTCTCCTCAACCAATTCGATCGATCTGCTCTCTCTCTTTCTGTTCTTTCTCTTTTGTTTTATTCAAACCCTCTTTCCTTTACCCTAATTAATCATATAATTAAGTGTGAAAAAGGACAATAAAACCCCACTAATTCACTTAAGGTTACCCCTTTTAACCCCTAAGTAATTAGACTTATTAATGTTACCCTTCAATCCTTATAATTAAGGAAAGAATAATCAAAAACGACCCTTAAAACGAGGAAGAAATCCTAAACTGCCTGGGACTGCACAACCTGTGACGGGCCGTCGTGGGTGCGACGGTCCGTCGCACAGGCCGTCGTGCCTCCCCAGTTTTCAGGTGAGCTGTGACGGCCCGTCACCCCTGTGACGGTCCGTCCTGCACCTCCGTCCTGACGGTCAGAAACTCGTTTTCTTGAACCGAATTCGCAAAAGTTGAAGTGTTTTGCAACGGACACTCACAACGGTTCGTCGTGGGTGTGACGACTCGTCCTGCAGGTCCGTCACAATTTACAGAGAGTCGATTTTCAGTACCCAATTTTCAAACTTCTAAGTGTCATGGAACGGACCTCTGTGACGGACCGTCGGGCCTATGACGGTCCGTCGGGGTGTCCGTAGTTTTGGCCAGTTTTTCCAGAATTTCGTTCTGCTGCTCAAAACGACTACACAGGTCGTTACAATAGATACCAATTTACCCATCGTTCGTCCCCGAACGATCAAAAGAAGAGAAACAGTGGCGAAAAGGAGTACCTGAATCTGTAAACAGATGTGGATATTTTTCTTGCATATCTGTCTCCTTCTCCCAAGTAGCTTCTTCAACCGGTCGATTCTTCCATTGCACTTTGATGGATGCAATCACTCTCGACCTCAGCTTGCGAACTTCTCTATCTAATATAGCAACCGGTTCCTCTTCATAAGTCAAGTTCTCATCCAACAAAACTGAATCCCAGCGGATAATGTAGTTTCCATCTCCGTGGTATCTCTTCAACATGGATACATGGAACACCGGATGCACTCCGGACAGCTCTGGGGGCAAGGCTAATTCATAAGCCACCTCCCCTATTCTCTTAAGCACTTCAAATGGTCCAATATACCTTGGACTTAACTTACCTCTTTTTCCAAACCGCATCACCCCTTTCATGGGCGAAACCTTCAACAAGACTTGTTCACCTTCCATGAACTCCAAGTCTCTAACCTTTCGGTCGGCATACTCCTTTTGTCTACTTTGAGCCGCCAAAAGCTTTTCTTGAATAGCTTTCACCTTCTCCATAGAATCTCTCAACAGATCAGTCCCCCAAGGTCTAACTTCAAAGGCATCAAACCAACCAATGGGAGACCTACACCTCCTCCCATACAATGCTTCAAATGGATCCATGTCGATACTAGAGTGATAACTATTATTGTATGAAAACTCTGCCAAAGGTAAGAAACTATCCCAATGGCCACCAAACTCTATCACACATGCGCGAAGCATATCCTTCAAAACTTGAATCGTTCGCTCAGACTGACCATCGGTCTGAGGATGAAATGCAGTACTAAGGTCCAATCTAGTACCTAATTCAGCATGCAATGTTCTCCAAAACTTAGAAGTAAACTGCGTACCTCTATCTGATATGATTGAGAGTGGAACTCCATGCAACCGAACGATTTCTGAGATGTAGATCTTGGCTAACTTCTCTGCATTGTAGGTCACCTTGACAGGAATGAAGTGAGCAGACTTAGTTAACCTATCAACAATCACCCAAATAGAGTCATACTTACCCAATGTCTTTGGAAGACCAACCACAAAGTCCATTGCGATTCTCTCCCACTTCCATTCAGGAATGGGCATTCTCTGAAGTGTTCCTCCGGGCCTTTGGTGTTCATACTTTACTTGTTGACAATTTGGACACTTGGCAACAAACTCAACAATATCTCGCTTCATTCTACTCCACCAGAAGTGTTGCTTTAGGTCGCGATACATCTTGGTTGCACCAGGATGTATAGAATATCCGGAACTATGAGCTTCTGTAAGAATAGTGGTGATCAAATCATCGATGCGGGGTACACATACTCTTCCCTTGATCCTCAAAACACCTTCCCCATCGATTATTGCTTCCTTAGCCTCTCCTTGCAACACTTTATCTCGAATTCGCCTTAGTTTCTCATCATCAAACTGTTTTCCCCTTAATTTGATCAAGAAAAGAGGATTTTGCCTCTACACAAGCTAACAATCCTCCCTTCTCGTTTATTTCTAACCTCATAAGGTCATTAGCCAAAATCTGCACTTCTCTAGCCAATGGGCGTCTAGAAGCTTGCAAATGAGCTAGACTTCCCATACTTCCGGCCTTTCTACTCAAGGCATCTGCCACAACATTAGCCTTCCCCGGATGATACAAAATAGTGATGTCGTAGTCCTTCAGTAGTTCCATCCATGTCCTCTGTCTCAAGTTCAAGTCTTTCTGAGTGAAGACATACTGTAGGCTACGATGGTCCGTATAGACTTCACACTTAACCCCATACAAATTGTGTCTCCATTGCTTTAGTGCAAATACTACCGCGGCCAACTCCAAGTCATGGGTCGGATAGTTGCGTTCATGCACTTTTAATTGTCTTGAAGCATAAGCAATCACATTTTTCTCTTGCATTAGCACTGCACCCAACCCAGAATAGGATGCATCACAATAAACAGTGAAGTTTTTGCCCTCTACCGGCAAGGTAAGGATAGGTGCGGTAGTCAACAAAGTCTTAAGCTTCTGGAAGCTCTCCTCACACTCATCCGACCATACAAATGGGACGTTTTGCTTAGTCAAGTTCGTCAATTGGGAAGCAATGGAAGAGAATCCCTTGACGAATCGGCGGTAGTAGCTAGCTAACCCCACAAAACTCCTTATTTCTGACACGTTTGTAGGTCTTACCCAATTCTTTACCGTCTCAATCTTAGATGGATCTACCATCACTCCATCCTTAGAAACCACGTGCCCCAAGAAGGACACTGAATCTAGCCAAAACTCACACTTGGAGAATTTCGCATAAAGCTTTTTCTTTCTCAACAACTCTAACACCAATTTCAAATGCTCCTCATGTTCTTTCTTACTTTTGGAGTATATCAGTATATCATCAATAAACACAATCACAAAGAGATCCAAATATGGCTTGAAAATCCCGTTCATCAAGCTCATGAAGGCAGCAGGGGCATTAGTAAGACCAAACGACATTACCACAAAACTCATAATGCCCATACCTAGTTCGAAAAGCAGTCTTTGGCACATCCGTTGCTCGTATTTTCAGTTGGTGATAACGGATCTCAAGTCGATCTTCGAGAAGACACAAGCACCTTGTAACTGATCGAACAAGTCATCAATGCGAGGAATGGGGTACTTGTTCTTAATAGTTACCTTGTTCAACTGTCGGTAATCTATGCACATTCGGAAACTCCCATCTTTCTTCTTCACAAACAAAACCGGAGCACCCCAAGGAGATGCACTTGGTCTAATGAAGCCTTTGCTCAACAACTCTTGAAGTTGAGCCTTTAATTCTCTTAACTCCGCGGGAGCCATTCTATACGGGGGTATAGAAATGGGGCGAGTACCGGGTTCCAAATCAATGCAGAAGTCTATATCCCTATCTGGTGGCATACCGGGAAGATCTGCAGGGAACACATCCAAAAACTCACAGACTACCGAAACTGACTCAATCGATGGTACTTGAGTAGTGTCATCCTTAAGATGTGCCAAGAAAGCTAGACAGCCCTTACTAACCATCTTCTGAGCACGAATAAAGGAGATGATACGCACCGGATTGGGAGTGTAGTCACCCTCCCATACTAACTGATCTGCCCCAGGCTTGGCTAACGTCACTGTTTTAGCATTACAATCCAAAATCGCAAAGTTTGGGGAAAGCCAAGTCATACCCAGAATTACATCAAAGTCACCCATTTCTAAAATAACCAAATCTACATAAGTGTTGCTCCCCACAAAATTCACCAAGCAAGACCTATACACTTTTTCGACTATCACAGACTCACCCACCGGAGTAGAAACACGAATAGGCATGTCAAGTAATTCACAATGTAAATTTAGACCATTAGCAAATGAGGAAGATACATATGAAAACGTGGAGCCAGGGTCAAATAATACAGATGCCATGCAATCACAAACCAAGAGATTACCTGTGATAACAGCATCAGACGCCTCCGCTTCAGATCTCCCAGGGAAAGCATAACAATGGGCCCCATTATTCGTCTGTCCGTTGCCCCTACCATGTTGTGTAGTAGTGGCTCCATTTTGCCCTTCACCTCTGCCGTTTTGGTGACCACCATTACCTCGGCCACCACGCCCTCCAGAATAACGACCTCTACCATTACCACCTCTTCCTCTAGCCATTGGGGTTCTGTAACTCTGTTTTGGACAGTTCCTCCTAATATGTCCAATCTCCCCACAACCATAGCACTCTCTGGAGTCAGGCATAGGTCTCTCGGAGTAGTGTTGACCATTCTGAGGCGGACCCCCAACTACAGTCTGTAGTGAAGACTGAATTGGTCGAACTGAGTGACCTCCGGAGTTCTGTCCTCTAGAGTAGGAACCATTAAACTCACCTCCCCTTCGAAACCTTTTTGATGTAGACGTTGGGGTGAAGTCATCCGGTTTCACTCCTTCCACCTCTATCACAAAGTCTACCACCTCTTGGAAGGATGTTGTTGTTGCCGCTATCTGTAAGGCTGAAATCCGCAACTCTGACCTCAACCCCTTCACAAAACGGCGGATCCGTTCTTGTGGACTGAAACAGAGTTGGGTGGCATATCTAGATAGTGCGCGAAATTTAGCCTCGTATGCATTAACCGTCATTCTACCTTGCTCCAAACTCAAGAACTCATCCCTCTTTCTATCTCTCAAAGTCCTTGGGATATATTTCTCCATAAACAGGGTAGAGAATGATTCCCAAGTCATAGGTGGTGCCTCTGTTGGTTGACACTCAACATGTGAACGCCACCACATTTTGGCGTTCCCTTGGAACTGATAGCTTACGAACTCGACACCAAACCTCTCTACTATCCCCATCTTGTGTAGTAGCTCATGACAATCAACCAGAAAATCATAAGCATCCTCAGATTCCGCACCCTTGAAGACTGGAGGTTTCAATTTCAAGAACTTACTAAAAAGTTCGTGTTGATCGTTTGTCATAATAGGCCCAGTAGTCAGACGTGGAAATGTGCCTATTCCCAATGTTGCATCCATGCGGGGAGCCATAGTAGCCGCATGTCGTATCTCTGAAACCGGAGGTGTTGGTGCAGAAACCACTGGAGGTGCTTGACCCTGATCAGACAACCCGCTAAGATAAGCAAGTACTTGGTTGATCATCTCTGGGGTAGGTTGGGGTGGCATTTCCTCATTCTGCCCTTGTTCAGTTTCCCCTTCCTCACCCTCTCTTACTACATCCTCAGTCGGTGGAGGAGTCACCGCCCTAGTATCAGATGGGCTAGGGGCTCGTCCTCTCCCTCTAGAGGACGTCCTCCCACGACCTCTTCCACGGCCTCTTGCCGCTGTTCCTCCTCGAGCCACAGCCCCAGTGGCTGGCTCAGTAGTTTCCTGTCTTTCCGTCGTTGCTGCTGGTGCGGTCGTTGCTCTAGTTCTAACCATCTGCGAGATAGAATGAAGATGGTCAGATACCAATTTGTATCACCTAGATACCAATTGGACTCAAGTAATAGCACGAAAGAAAGAATGAAAGAATGGAATTTTCCTAAAGTCTTATAGCCTCTCAAAGAAAAGTAAAGGCGTCCCCCTACCGTTCTTTAAGACTCTACTAGACCTGTTCTTGTGTGATGAGACCAATGAACCTAATGCTCTGATACCAAGTCTGTCACGACCCAAATCGGGGACGCGACTGGCACCCACATTTACCCTCCGATGTGAGCGAACCAACCCATCTAAACCTTAACATTTCAAGATATTTCAACAGAAAATAATGCGGAAGACTTAAACTCGTTAATAAAAACAACTCAAAATTATTATTAATATTCCCAAAATCTGGAAGTCATCATCACAAGAACATCTATCTCAAATTACTAAACTAAGAATGTCTAAAAAGCTAAAAACAAGTAAAAGCTAGTCCATGCCGGAAGTTCAAGGCATCAAGACTTGAAGAAGGAGACCCAGTCCAAGCTAGACGCATTAGCTCACCCTGAATTTCCGATGAAGTGAAGACTGGCTTGATCTACTGCTGAGTCGAAGTTGACGGAACGTTTGCTGCATAACACAAATAACAAAGGGAAACATAAAAGTAGGGGGTCAGTACAACCACACGTACTGAGTAGATATCATCGGCTAACTCAAAATAGAAGATAATATATATCAAGTAATATTATAAATCAACTATAAACTCAACATGTAGCAACGACAAGTATCATAATCGTCAATAAATACCATCAAGTTCATTCATGAGGGCTCAAGCCTCATTACCATACTCATTTGGGAATTAAGTTCATTATGTTGGGTATATTATCTTCTTTCGAGATTCATTATCTTTCTTCCTATTGTGTCGGTACGTGACACTCCGATCCCCTACCACTATGTGTCGGAACGTGACACTCCGATCCCCTATATGTGTCGGAACGTGACACTC
Source organism: Solanum peruvianum (assembly GCA_027705065.1). NCBI lineage: Eukaryota > Viridiplantae > Streptophyta > Magnoliopsida > Solanales > Solanaceae > Solanum > Solanum peruvianum. Next base: position 15,943,102 of record JAKWJD010001765.1, read on the forward strand.
CGATCCCCTATATGTGTCGGAACGTGACACTCCGATCCCCTATATGTGTCGGTATGTGACACTCCGATCCCCTATATCTACGTGTCGGTTCGTGACACCCGTCCCACTAATACTATGTGTCAGAACGTGACACTCCGATCCACTATTACTATGTGTCGGTACGTGACACTCCGATCCACTAATATTCATTCCATCCGTTCATCAAGCCTTCTCTATACCAAGGCATCATCAATCCCATTACTTTAATTCATCAAGCCTTCTTTTATACCAAGGTATCATCATTAATATCATAGATTAAAGTTTCTTTCAAGATTTGGGATTCAATGGTTTTCATCATGCTTGTTTTATCAACATCACATAATCATATTCATACAAGCATACAATAAGCATATAGCAGGGTTTACAACATCATCAACACATATTATTCACTATTAAGAGTTCACTACGAATATCGTAACGTAAAACCATAACCTACCTCCACCGAAGAATTGGAATCCACAAGAAATTTCCCAAGCTTGCTATTCTCCTCAACCAATTCGATCGATCTGCTCTCTCTCTTTCTGTTCTTTCTCTTTTGTTTTATTCAAACCCTCTTTCCTTTACCCTAATTAATCATATAATTAAGTGTGAAAAAGGACAATAAAACCCCACTAATTCACTTAAGGTTACCCCTTTTAACCCCTAAGTAATTAGACTTATTAATGTTACCCTTCAATCCTTATAATTAAGGAAAGAATAATCAAAAACGACCCTTAAAACGAGGAAGAAATCCTAAACTGCCTGGGACTGCACAACCTGTGACGGGCCGTCGTGGGTGCGACGGTCCGTTGCACAGGCCGTCGTGCCTCCCCAGTTTTCAGGTGAGCTGTGACGGCCCGTCACCCCTGTGACGGTCCGTCCTGCACCTCCGTCCTGACTGTCAGAAACTCGTTTTCTTGAACCGAATTCGCAAAAGTTGAAGTGTTTTGCAACGGACACTCACAACGGTTCGTCGTGGGTGTGACGACTCGTCCTGCAGGTCCGTCACAATTTACAGAGAGTCGATTTTCAGTACCCGATTTTCAAACTTCTAAGTGTCATGGAACGGACCTCTGTGACGGACCGTCGGGCCTATGACGGTCCATCGGGGTGTCCGTAGTTTTGGCCAGTTTTTCCAGAATTTCGTTCTGCTGCTCAAAACGACTACACAGGTCGTTACAACTATTTAATTTGATCAACATTAGCATCGAACCTCCTTTTCATTTTGTGAAACATATCCTCAACTCGCGTCATTCCATCTCAACCATCCCTAGGAGTAACTTTACGATTTTGAGGAGGGACATAGGGCTCATTCCTATCATTTTTGTTACCATTGTTACCCCTGTTGAAGTTGTTGTCGCAGTTGTAGTTTCCATCTCTGACATAATGACCCTCGCTGTTATAGTTACAAAAGATCCCACCTTGGTTTCCTTGACATTGGCACCAATTATCCTGATTTGAGCCTTGGGCCCTCAGTCGGAAACCCCATGTCTGCTCATTTACTTCATAGGAATCCTCCGCATAATAGCATTCATCATTTGGTGGTGGTGGATTATACAAGTAGTTAACTGCATTTATCTTTTCTGCACCCCAATGATATGTTTTAATACCAACCCAAGCTCAGTTCTCATCTGATCCATCTCTTCATGAATCTCATTTGTGGCTGGGTTTTCAGTGGATTACACTGCGAAGGTATTTCTCCCTGTATCTGACTTCCTATTACTCAAAGCTTTATTGTTTCGGGAGATTTTCTCTAACTTTTCACCAATCTCCGCATAAGGGCACTCCGCATATGAACCACCCGCCATAGTATCCAACACTGCTTTATTATTATCATCATGTCCCCGATTAAAGTATTCCCTCAGTGACTCATCATCTATGTGGTGATTTGCGACGCTTCTAAAAAACGAGGTGAATCTAACCCAAGAACTACTAAGTGACTCTCCTGGTAGTGCCACAAAGTTGTTCACTCTGTCTTTGTGGTTTAGTTTCTAGAAGACCGGGTAGTAGCGTAGTATACGCTCTAATTCGTGATCGTAGTGAAACAAGGGTTCTCTTTCTCTCCGTGTATTTGGCATAAAAGGAAGATAGTTCTGCAAGAATCAAAAAACAATAAACAAAGTAAAATCAAGAAAATATTGACTACTTTTAATAATAAGTTTAAGTTAATCTAAAAGCTACTTTCCCAGGCAGTGGCACCAAAATTTGATACGCTCAATCTTACTTCTCAAATAAGAAGTAAAGCGATCGTATCAAGTAAAGAACCCTACTAATGAGGTTGGGATCGTTCCCACGAGGAAAATAGTTCAGACTTAACTTCAATCTATCATTACTATTATGTAGTCAATTATTTCCTTAGAAAGGAAAGACAATAAAAGGGGGGGGGGGTTATTTCTAAATGAATGAAAATAATTAGCTAAATCAAAGTAGACGACTAACAGATTCAAATGTTTGAGTTTAATCAGTTAATAAAAGTAACTAACGTTTATGTGTTCCCCACAGGTTTCTAACTTTATAATTCTAACTATAACAATTCTTTCCTAGTATCTTGCATGCAAAGTGATAAGCTATGTATTTCTAAATCCTTGGTCCAACATCTAGAGAATTTCACTCCGCACCTTGGTCCGGCTACATGTTTTGCTATACTAACCCTTACCTTTACCTCATATTAAGCATTGTATTCAATATTTGACTAAGTTATTACCTCATACCAATCAATATTATCCTATTAGATGGTATACACTAAATCTATTTTGATAATTCTTTTCCTATTATCTACCTCCTTGGTCCAGAATGTAGCATTAAGGAAAGTTCTAACGTTGTCCATCTGTTAAAAAGACTTCTAATTTAAAGAGTTATCAATAATGCAAGACACTATTCTAGAATTGTTATTTTAGTTAGATTTTATCTTAGTATTCGCCCATGGTTCCCACAACCCTAGTTATGGAGTTTAGTTACCCATAGTCATAATCACAATATTCAAATGTGTAATATAATAATTCATGCCACTTACTTCATTGAGAAAGAATAAAATCCAGAAATTTACTTACTTAATAGACAAAATCACCAACAATCAATTACATAAATTAATCGAAGACTAAAGATTCTCCAAAAGTGTAATAATAATCATAAAGTCTAATCCACAAAAGAAGTTAAAATAATCAAGAGTGTAACTATAAGAGAGTCTAATAATCAAGAGTCTAACCCCAAAAAAGAGGTTTTTCGAACTATTTTTAAAAAACAAAAACCTAATCAAAGAAGAACTCTATTTGCTGAAAAACTGTCAAAACGCGCCTGGGTCGACGGACCTCGCAACAGGTCGTTGTGGTCACCACGGGCCGTCATGGACTCCATCGTCCCATACTTTGCAAATTCTTCTACTGCTCTCTGCGTTATCCTCGACGACAGGTATGACGGATCGTAACAGTCACAACGGTCCGTCGAGGGTCTTTATTTCATAACACTTGAACTCTTAGAATTTGGTTACTGGGACTACTTCTCTGATCTTCATGACAAACCAGCAGGACGGACCGTCATGGCTATGACGGTCCGTCACGCTCTCCGTAACGCCACACTTGGTCAGACTTTCCCATCTTCCTTCAGCAGCTTCACTAGGATGCCCCTACGGACTTTCACAAGTTCCGTAGGTGGTACTTTTCTGCAAATAAAGAGAAACTTAAATAAAAATTAATATAATAAGGCTTTTGGACACACATTAAACTTAAGAAAAAGCATTAAAAATGTCGTGAAACCACGGTATATCAGTTTCATTACATTTTTCAGTCCATTTTTTTTAGAGATTTTTACTACAAAAATATAGGCTCTACGGTTAAAATGGATTAAAAGATGAGATCTAACTTTCTTCATGATTCTATTCGCATTCAAGTTCAAGATGGCAATGTCAGGTGAAGACACTATTAGTTAAAAAAAAATTGGTTGTTGAAGATTTCGATAAACATGATTAAGGCCAAGGTGAAGAACAATTTCCTATTAGTGTATTTTGTATTTATAATTTCTTTTAAATTTTTTTTTTATTTCTAAATTTGTATGTAAAAAATTATATATTTTTTTAAGGGGTCGTTTGGTAGGACACATTAGAACAAATAGTCCATATAATATGTATGTTATTATTTAGTACTATGTTTGGTAGGGAATTGGATCTATGTATAACTAATCATTGGATTAGTTACACCTCCTACATGATAATATATGATGTATTACTAATACCTTCCATTTGGAGGTATTAGTAATCCATGCATATAATACCATGAGAGAAGTCTATTAAAGGCAAAAATAACCCTCAAAAGAAAATTAGCTTACAAATAATATAAATCTATATATGTATGTATGTATGTATGTATGTATGTATATATGTATGTATGTATATGTATATGCATATGTTTGTGTGATTTTCTAATTATTTGTTTTGAATAATATATAAAAATTGAATGCATATCAAAATTTCAACTTGCAATTTTTATGTGTAAATGTAGATGGTTTATTCAATTTTACTATTGTTTACCGTCTTTTTCAATTTTAAAAGTTGATAGTTTATCAGATTTTTTTTAAAAAAAATTAAAAGTTGACATTTTTTAAGTGAACAATTTACGAAGATGATAATTATGTATCCTCAATTAATTTGAGTGAAAAAAGACAAACACTACGACAAAGTTGTTTTTTCATAGCTAGTTAGAAGACCATAAAAAATAATAATGTCCGACAATTATTTACCTTAACCCAATTGCATAATAATTCAAGGGTATAATTGGAAAGAAGTTTTCTATAAAGTCATAGTCCAAAGACAAGAAGAGTTGGGAAACAATAAATCAAACACTCAAAAAATAATTCATGCATTACCAATTCAAGCATTACTAATCCCGACATTACTAATCCCTACATAACTTGTATTAGTATTTCTAATCCCTGCATTATTAATCTATGTACCAAGTGTCACGATCCAAAACGAGCCGCGAGTGGCACCCACACTTATCCTACTATGTGAGCGAACCAACAAATCTAAACCCCAACATTTACCAACATTTCAACCATAATGAACAAAAATATAATGCGGAAGACTCAAAATCTTATTAATATAACCAATAAATAAACATTCTAAAGTTTATCAACTATTATCCCCAAAATCTGGAAGTCATCACTCCAAGAACATCTATCCTCAAACTAAATCTAAGAGTATTTAAGAAGCTAAAAGTAAAAGAGATGGTCCATGTCCGAACTTCAAGACATCAAGACGTGAAGGAGAGAGTCCAGTCCGAGATAGGAATAATAGCTCAACCTGAAGTCTGATATGCTGGAGACTGGCTAGAGTTGCGGACGAGTCGAAGTCGATATCACGTTTGCTGCACTCCACAAATAACAAAAAGAAAAATAAAAGTAGGGGTCAGTACAAGGAACACATACTGAGTAGGTATCATCGGCCAACTCAAAATAGAAAGCAATATATACTGAATAATAATATAAAATCAACCATAATACTTAATAGGTGAAAACAACAAGTACAAGAACCATTGGCAACAACACCAAGCACACCTATGAGGGCTCAAGCCTCCAGACCATACTTATTTGGGAAATAGGTTCTTTGAATTGAGTATATTAACATAATTCCAGATTCATCCTCTTTATTCTTCTTGTGTTCGAACGTGACACTCCGATCCCCTACTACTACGTGTCAGAACGTGACACTCCGATTCCCTAATACTACGTGTCGGTACGTGATACCCGATCCCCTAATACTACGTGTCGGAATGTGACACCCGATCCCCTAATACTACGTGTCGGTACGTGACACCCGAACCCCTAATACTACTTGTCGATACGTGACACCCGATCCCCTAATACTACGTGTCGTAATGTGACACCCGATCCATTTATCTCATTGCTTTAGTTCATCAAGCCTCTTTTACGTCAATGCATCATCATTAATAGAGAGAATTTAAGGTTTAAGATTCAACAGCCTCATCATTCTAATCCATCACAATTACCTAATCATATCATGCAACCACACAATTAAGCATATCGAAGACTTTACAATACCACCCAATACATATCAATCGCTATTTAACGTTTACTATGAAATAGCATAAACCATAACCTACCTCCACCGAAGAATCGTGATCAAGCAAGCTATTTCTCAATGCCTTTGCTTTCCTCTTCGCTTCTCCCTCTCTCGCTCGTTCGTTCCTTCTCTTCTTTTTATTTTTCTTCTCCAGATTCTTTTTCTTTTACCCTAATTATCATACAATTTATTAATGTGAAAGTAACCCATTATTTATTAAAAACTTATCTCCTTTAACCCCCAAGTAAATGAATTATTAAACTTACCCCACTAATTTCCTAATTTTAATCATGAATTTTCCAAAACATCCCTTAAAAACTCTTAACAGAAATCCGACCCAGGTGGGGTTACGCAACTCATGACGGTCCGTCCTGCAGGTCCGTCACAAAGTTCAGAGACTCAAATTCAGTAAAGAGGTTTGTGACGGTCCGTCGTATCTACGATGGTCCGTGCTACGATTCCGTCACGAAGTTCAGAGAGTTGATCCCAGTACCCAGATTTTAGAGTTTAAGTGTTTTGGCACGAAGACTCTAGACGGATAGTTGTGCCTATGACGGTTCGTCCTACCTGTCGTCGCGGGTAAAGAAGGGAGCCACAGGATAAATTTCACAAGTGTGGGACGACGGAGTCCGTCACGGTCCGTCTGACCATGACGGTCCATCACGGTCCGTCGTGACCATGACGGTCCGTCGTGACCATGACGGTCCGTCGCGTGATCCGTCGACCTAGTCAATTTTTATCACAATAATTCAACTGCTCGAAATGACTAAACAGGTCGTTACAATAGATACCAATTTACCCATCGTTCGTCCTCGAACGATCACAAGAACAAAAACAAGGGCGAGAAAGAGTACCTGAATCTGTTAAAAGATGTGGATATCTTTCTTGCATGTCAGCCTCCTTCTCCCAAGTGGACTCTTCAACTGGTCGGTTCTTCCACTGAACCTTGATGGATGCAATCTCCCTTGATCTCAACTTGCGGACTTCTCTATATAAAATGGCAACAGGCTCCTCTTCATAAGACAAATTCTCATCAAGAATAATTGAATCCCAACGAATAATGTAGGTTCCATCCCCATGGTATCTTTTCAGCATAGACACATGAAATACCAGGTGGACTCCTGAGAGTCCTGGAGGTAATGCCAATTCATAAGCCACCTCCCCCACGCGCTTTAGAACTTCAAATGGACCAATATACCTCGGACTAAGCTTACCTCGCTTACTAAACTGCATCACCCCTTTCATGGGTTAAACCTTCAGCAAGACTTGTTCACCATCCATAAAATCCAAGTCCCTAACTTTCCGATCTGCATATTCCTTCTGCCTACTTTGAGCCGCTAAAAGCTTTTCTTGAATAAATTTCACTTTGTCTAACGATTCCCTCAAGACATCGGTACCCCATGGTCTTACCTCAAATTCATCAAACCAACCAATGGGATATCTACATCTCCTCCCACACAGTGCCTCGAATGGGGCCATATTAATACTTGAGTGATAGCTATTACTGTATGAAAACTCTGCTAAGGGTAAGAAGTTATCGCAATGACCACCAAACTCTATCACACATGCACGAAGCATATCCTCCAAAACCTGAATCGTTCGCTCAGACTGACCATCGGTTTGAGGGTGAAATGCAGTACTAAGATCCAACCTAGTACCTAATTCAGGATGCAATGTTCTCCAAAACTTAGAACTAAATTGCGTACCTCTATCTGATATGATGGAAAGTTGAACTCCATGCAATCGAATGACTTCTGAGATATAGAGCCTGGCTAAGTTCTCTGCATTGTAAGTCACCTTAATCGGAATGAAGTGATCAGACTTAGTTAATCTGTTGACAATTACCCAAATAGAATCAAACTTACCCAATGTCTTTGGAAGACCAACCACAAAATCCATTGCAATTCTTTCCCACTTCCATTCAGGAATGGGCATTTTCTAAAGTGTTCCTCCGGGCCTCTGGTGTTCATACTTTACCTGCTGATAATTCGGGCATTGGGCAACAAAATCAACAATGTCACGCTTCATCCTACTCCACCAAAAATGTTGCTTTAGGTCATGATACATCTTGGTTGCACCAGGATGTATAGAATACCTTGAACTATGAGCCTCTGTAAGAATAGTGTGAATCAAATTATCGACGCGGGGCACACATACCCTTCCCTTAATTCTCAAAACGCCTTCCTCATCAATTTTTGCTTCTTTAGCCTCTCCTCGCAATACCATTTCTCGAATCCGGATCAGTTTCTCATCAGTAAACTGTTTTCCCTTAATCTTGTCAAGAAAGGAAGATCTTGCCTCCACACAGGCCAACAATCCTCCCTTCTCTAGTACTTCCAGCCTCATAAAGTCATTAGCCAGAGTCTGAACCTCTTTAGACAATGGGCGTCTAGAAACCTGTAAGTGAGCTAGGCTTCCCATGCTCCCTGCTTTCCTACTTAAAGCATCTGCCACAACATTAGCTTTTCCTGGGTGATACAAAATAGTGATATCGTAGTCCTTCAGTAGTTCCATCCACCTCCTCTGTCTCAAATTCAAATCTTTCTGAGTAAAAACATATTGTAAACTACGATGATCTGTATAGACCTCACACTTAAGCCCATATTAATAATGTCTCCATTGCTTTAGTGCAAACAATACTGCCACCAACTCCAAATCATGGGTCGTATAGTTACGTTCATGCACTTTAAATTACCTTGAAGCATAAGCAATTACATTCCTCTCTTGCATTAGCACTGCACCCAACCAAGAATAAGATGCATCACAATAAACAATGAAATTCTTACGTTCCACTGGCAAGGTAAGAACTGGTGCAGTAGTCAACAAGGTCTTGAGTTTCTGAAAGCTTTCTTCACATTCGTCCGACCATACAAATGGAACACTCTGCTTAGTTAAATTTGTCAGTTGGGAAGCAACCGAAGAAAATCCCTTGACAAATCGACGGTAGTAGCTAGCTAAGACAACAAAGCTCCTTACCTCTGTAACATTAGTAGGTATTACCAAACTTTTAACTGCTTATATCTTAGAAGGATCCACCATCACTCCATCCTTAGAAACCACGTGCCCCAAGAAGGACACTGAATCTAGCCAAAACTCACACTTGGAGAATTTGGCATAAAGTCTTTTCTCCCTCAACACTTCCAATACAATTCTCAAATGCTTGTCATGTTCCTTCCTGCTCTTTGAGTATACCAGTATATCATCAATGAACACAATGACAAAGAGATCCAGATACGGCTTAAAAATCTCGTTCATCAAGCTCATGAAAGCAGCAGGGGCATTCGTAAGTCCAAAAGACATTACTAGGAATTCATAATGCCCATACCTGGTCCGAAAAGCAGTCTTTGGCACATCCGTTGCCCGTATTTTCAATTGATGATAACCAGATCTCAAATCAATTTTTGAGAAGGTACAAGCACCTTGTAACTGATCGAACAAATTGTAAATGCGAGGAAAAGGATACTTGTTCTTAACAGTTACCTTATACAGTTGCTTGTAGTCTATGCACATCCGAAAACTTCCATCCTTCTTCTTAACAAATAAAACAGGAGCACCCCAAGGGGATGCACTTTGTTTAATGAAGCCTTTACCTAACAACTCCTGAAGTTGGGCCTTTAACTCCCTTAACTCAGCTAGAGCCATTCTATAAAGGGGTATGGAAATGGGGCGAGTACCCGGCTCTAGATCAATGAAAAAATCAATATCCCTATCCGGTGGCATACCAGGAAGGTCTGCGGGAAACACGTCCAAAAACTCACGGACTATCGAGACAGACTCAATCGAAGATACTTGGGAAGGATCATCCCTGAGATGTGCCAAGAAAGCTAAACAACCCTTATTAACCAGTCGCCTAGCACGAATAAAGGAGATGATTTCGAACCGGGGTGGAAGTATAGTCACCCTCCCACACTAGCGGATCTGTCCCAAGCTTGGCCAATGTCACAGTTTTAGCATTACAATCTAAGATTGCAAAATTTAGAGAAAGCCAAGTCATACCCAGAATTACATCGAAATCAACCATCTTTATAATAATCAAGTCTACATGAGTATTGCTCCCCACAAAAGTCACAAGACAAGACCTATACACATTTTCAACTATCACAGACTCACCCACAGGAGTAGAGACACGAAAAGGCATGTCAATCAAATCACAATGTAAATCAAGAGCAGTAGCAAATGAGAAAGATACATATGAAAATGTGGATCAAGGATCAAATAAAACAGAAGACATGCAATCACAAACCAAAAGATTACCTATGATAACAACATCAGATGTCTCTGCTTCAGACCTCCCGGGGAAAGCATAACAATGGGCCTTATGACCTGTCTGCCCGTTGCCCCTACCATGTTGTGCTGCAGTAGCTCCAACTTGTCCGCCACCCTGGTTGATTTGGTGACCACCATTACCTTGACCACCACGTCCTCCAGAATGGCGGCCTCTCCCATGACCACCTCTACCTCTGACTATTGGGGGTCTGTAACTCTGGTTTGGACAATATCTCCAAATATGTCCAGTCTCCACACATCCATAAAACTCTCTAGGGTCAAGCATAGGTCTCTTTGAGAACAAGGAAGTCTGGGGATAACCTCCAAACTCAGGGAAATGCTGATTGGTCTGCGATGGACCCCCAGCTACACCTTGCAGTGAAGACTGAATAGGTCGGGCTGGGTACCCTCCTGAACTCTGCCCTCTAGAGAAAGAACCAATAAACTCACCTCCCTTACGAAACTTCTTAGATGTCGATTCCATGGTGAAGTCGTCAGGATTCTCCCCCTCCACTTCTATCAAAAAATCTACAACTTCCTGAAAGGATTTTGCTGCAGCAGCTACCTGTAAGGCTGGGATCTGCAAATCTGACCTCAATCCCTTCAGAAAACGACGAATCCGCTCTTATGGACTGAAGCAAAGTTGGGTGGCATACCTGGATAGTGCACGAAACTTAGCCTCATAAGCAGTATCTGACATCTTGCCTTGCTCTAGGCTCAGGAACTCATCTCTCCTCCTATCCCTCAAAGTCCGGGGTATATACTTCTCCATAAATAAGCTAGAGAATGATGCCCAAGTTATAGGTTGTGCCTGTGCTGGTTGACACTCAACATATGACCGCCACCACATTTTAGCGTTCCCCTGAAACTGATAGGTCACAAACTCAACGCCAAATCATTCTACTATGCCCATCTTATGTAGAAACTCATGACAATCAACCAGAAAATCATAAGCATCCTCAGATTCAGCACCCTTGAAGACAGGAGGTTTCAACTTCAAGAATTTAGTGAAAAGTTCATGCTGATCACTCGTCATTATAGGTCCTGTAGTCAATCGAGGAAACGTGCCTACTTCCAATGAGGCATCCATGTGGGGAGCCATAGCAGCGGCATGTTGTTCTCCCGGAACCTGAGGTGCTGGTGCAGAAAACACTGGAGGTGTCTGGCCTTGATCAGATAACCCGGTAAGATAAGTAAGAACCTGGTTAATCATCTCTGGGTAGGTTGGGGTGGTAATTCTTCATCTTGCACTTGCTCATTTTCCCCTTCCTCACCCTCTGTTACTACCTCATCAGTCGGTGGAGGAGTTACCGCCCTATTACTAGCTGGACCAGGTGTTTGTCCTCTACCTCTAGAGGACGTCCTCCCGCGACTTCTACCACGGCCTCTTGCCACTGCTCCTCTTCGAGCTACAGCCCCAGTGGCTGCCTCAGATGCATCCTATCTTGCCGGTGTTGGTGTTGGCGCAGTTGTTGCTCTAGTTCTAACCATCTGCGAAATAGTGTGAGGATGTCAGATACCAATTTGTATCACCCAGATACCAATTGGATCCTAGTAATAGCACGAAAGAAAGAAAGAATAGAATTTTCCTAAAGTCCTATAACCTCTCAAAGAAAAGTAAAGGCGTCCCCCTACCGTTTCTCAAGACTCTACTAGACTCGTTCTTGTGTGATGAGACCAACAAACCTAATGCTTTGATACCAAGTTTGTCACGACCCAAAACGAGTCGCGAGAGGCACCCACACTTATCCTACTATGTGAGCGAACCAACAAATCTAAACCCCAACATTTACCAACATTTCAACCATAATGAACAAAAATATAATGCGAAAGACTCAAAATCTTATTAATATAACCAATAAATAAACATTCTAAAGTTTATCAACTATTATCCCCAAAATCTGGAAGTCATCACTCCACGAACATCTATCCTCAAATTTCTAAATCTAAGATTATTTAAGAAGCTAAAAGTAAAAGAGATGGTCCATGTCCGAAGTTCAAGACATCAAGACGTGAAGGAGAGAGTCCAGTCCGAGCAAGGAATAATAGCTCACCCTAAAGTCTGATATGCTGGAGACTGGCTAGAGTTGCGGATGAGTCGAAGTCGATGGCACGTTTGCTGCACTCCACAAACAACAAAAAGAAAAATACAAGTACTAGTCAGTACAAGGAACACGTACTGAGTAGGTATCATCGGCTAACTCAAAATAGAAAGCAATATATACTGAATAAAAATATAAAATCAACCATAATACTTAACAGGTGACAACAACAAGTACAAGAACCATTGGCAACAACACCAAGCACACCTATGAGGACTCAAGCCTCCACACCATACTCATTTGGGAAATAGGTTCTTTGAATTGAGTATATTAACATAATTCCAGATTCATTCTCTTTATTCTTCTTGTGTCGGAACGCGACACTCTGATCCCCTACTACTACGTGTCGGAACGTGACACTCCGATCCCCTAATACTACGTGTCGATACGTGACACGCGATTCCCTAATACTACGTGTCGGAACGTGACACCCGATCCCCTAATACTACGTGTCGGTACGTGACACCCGATCCCCTAATACTACGTGTCGGTATGTGACACCCGATCCCCTAATACTACGTGTCGAAATGTGACACCCGATCCATTTATCTCATTGCTTTAGTTCATCAAGCCTCTTTTACGTCAATGCACCATCATTAATAGAGAGAATTTAAGGTTTAAGATTCAAAAGTCTCATCATTCTAATCCATCATAATTACATAATCATATCATGCAACCACACAATTAAGCAAATAGAAGACTTTACAATACCACCCTATACATATCAATCGCTATTTAAAGTTTACTATGAAAGAGCATAAACCATAACCTACCTCCACCGAAGAATCGTGGTCAAGCAAGCTACTTCTCAATGTCTTTGCTTTCCTCTTCGCTTCTCCCTCTCTCGCTCGTTCGTTCCTTCCTTTCTTTTTATTTTTCTTCTCCAGATTCTTTTTCTTTTACCCTAATTATCATATAATTCATTATGATGAAAGTAACCCATTATTTATTAAAAAGTTATCTCCTTTAACCCCCAAGTAAATGAATTATTAAACTTACCCCACTAATTTCATCATGAATAGTCCAAAACATCCCTTAAAAACTCTTAGCAGAAATCCGACCCAGTTGGGGTTACGCAACTCATGACGGCCCGTCGTACCTGCGACGGTCCGTCCTGCAGGTCCGTCACAAAGTTTAGAGACTCCAATTCAGTAAAGAGGTTTGTGATGGTCCATCGTATCTATGACGGTCCGTGCTGCAATTCCTTCACGAAGTTCAGAGAGTTTATCCCAGTACCCTGATTTTAGAGTTTATGTGTTTTGGCACGAAGACTCTCGACGGACAGTCGTGCCTATGACGGTTCGTCCTACCTGTCGTCGAGGGTAATGAAGGGAGCCACAGGAGAAATTTCACAAGTGTGGGACGACGGAGTCCGTCACGGTCCGTCGTGACCATGACGGTCCGTCGCGTGATCCGTCGACCCTGTCAGTTTTTATCACAATAATTCTACTACTCGAAATGACTAAACAGGTCGTTACACCAAGCGACCCCTCAATGTTTGTATTCATTAAAAATCTCTATGTTGCTTAGTCCATAAATCTTGTATTTGTTCTTCATTTGTATTCAAAGTAAATGTATGCTAACTAGTTATATGTTTTATTTACAGGAAGAATAACTTTCTATTAGTTTATTTTGTCTTTATTATTTATTTTCTTCAGAATTTTGTATTATTTCTCAATTTGTATTCGAACTAGTATATACACTATTAATATTTGTATTTATTCAAAATATTACGTTGCATAATTTATGAATCTTGTATTTATTCCTAATTTATATTTATTCTAAAGGTATACTAACTAGTTATGTATTTTAATTAAGAATGAATACAACAAATATTCATTTATTGTTTTTCAGTTTTATTTTCACTTTTTCATCATATCATTATTGTATTTTATATATCATTATACAAAATGTAATATAAAAACTAGAATGAATACACATACAAATAATATACCTATTGAAATGAACCCGACTTAGGAATATTAAACAAAATTTTAAGGAGAAAAATAAATTCACACTGAAAAAATACAAGAATACAAACTAATAAAGAAATCCATGTTTCATTATACAAAATACAACATGAAAACTAGAATGAATACAAATACAAATGACATACATATTTAAATAAATACGATTCAAGTGAGCATACTTAATTTAGATAAAAAAATAAAAATGAATACGATTCAAGAGAGGATACATAATTTAGATAAATAATATAAATACATTGTGAGAAAAGTATGTCAAATAACATATAGAATTATAGGTGTTCAAATTTGTAAATTTTCAAATATCAAATTTAATAGATAAAACTCTATGGTATTATCATAGAGTTTCATAAAATAACTAGTTTTCAAGATAAGGAAAAATAATGTCCTTTAGGGAAAAGGAAAAGAGCACCTATTTTAGGTCTCATAATCTTTTGTAGTAAGGAAAGTAACGAACATTTTCAACAACTTAATCTAATTTGAAATGTCCCCCCCCCCCCACCCCGATTTTCTCTTGTATGTTATTTCTTAATTATATTATGTTAAGTTAAATAAAAAAATACATAAATCAACCCATAACAAACTAAAATATTGTAATTTTAAATAAATATTTAAAGTATTGCTTAGTGATCCTATTAAATGTTAAAATATGATTGGTTTCAAAAATTTCCCTTATAAAAATAGATAAGAAAATAGTTATTGACCATAAAGTAATCTTAAATCAAATTAAAGATTTCATAAACAATAAATTAAATTCTTTTCATCTTTTAAGTTTTATTATTTAAAAATTTTAATATATTATATCACGATACAACTTCTCTAAAATTCTAGACACTTTCATTACAAAAAAACTATATGATATATGTATGCAACAAGAAAAAGGAGAAGACTATAATTTTACAAACATAAGGCATAAACCTAAGGAAATTAAATATTTTTCAACAAGGTTATGTTTTTTATATATTAAAATTAAATTGTGCTACTGAAACATATATATGTATATATAAAACAAAGAATTGGTCAAGCTAAATATATCACATACACTAAAAACTCAATTTAACCATCATTTGTTACAACAATAAGCATATTTTTTTTTGTTGAATTACCTCTCTACGATAGTCTTACTCAATATTTATTGGTAAATGATAGATTACGTGTAAAGATAAGATATTAAAATATTAATGATAATTCTTATTAGTGTCATGCACCTACTAAATTTAAAATATGAATATTTAAGAGAAAACTTATACCTAAATGGTGTCCATCATGTATGTTCATAGTCTCAAGAGAAAAGACTATTGATGACATTTTTTGTATTGATATTTTTTTAAAAAAATTGTTGGTTAGATTAGTTTACAAAATTGAGTGAATTAAATAATCATACTAAAGAAATGTCAATTTCTACCCATATTTAAACATTGAGTGTATGTTCGAAAAGCCACCAGGTAAATTGAATTGGTGTATTACTAGGGTAGTAATTATAATCCTAGTAATTACACAGTCCGATAACTATGTTCTCCTGTTTGTTTGCCACGGTTTGATTAAATTTTAATTTCGTTTGTCCTGTTTGGTTGGACGAATGTAATTACACATTTAAATTTTAAAATTGTAACGACTTGTTTAGTCGTTTTGAGCAGCAGATTTCATTTCTGGAAAAACTGGCTAAGATTACGAACACCACAACGGACCGTCAAAGGCACAACGGCCCGTCACAGATGTCTCGTTCCAGAACACTTAGAATTCTGAAATTGGGTACTGAAAATCGACTCTCTGAATTTCGTAACGGACTTGCAGGACGGACCGTCACATGTGTGACGGACCGTCACAGACTCCTTAGTGAAAAATGGAGCTCTGGCCCTTACGACGACCTGTGTGACGGACCGTCACAGGTTGCGCAAATCCCAGGCAGAATCGGATTTCTTTACACGTTTTAAGGGACGTTTTGGACTATTCTTTCCTTAATTATAGATTTCGTGGGTTTATATTAATAACTCAAATTCTTGAGGGATAAAAGAGGTAACTTTGGGTTAATTAGTGGGGTATTATAGCCATCTTTTACACTTAATTATATGTTAATTAGGGTAAAAGAAAGAGGGTTTGAATAAAGAAAAGAGAAAGAACAAATAAGAGGGAAAGAGAACGATCGAGAGGGAGGAAAAACACAGCTTTGGGAATCTTTTTGCTTGATCACGAATCTTCGGTGGAGGTAGGTTATGGTTACTTTACGATATTCGTAGTGAACTCTTAATAGTGAATGATATGTATTGGTGGTATTGTAAACCTGTCTATATGCTTAATTGTATGCTTGCATGAATATGATTATGTGATTTTGATAAAACAAGCATGATGAAAACCATTGAATCCCAAATCTTAAAAGAAACTTTAATCTACGTTATTAATGATGATGCCTTGGTATAAAAGAAGGCTTCATGAATTAAAGTAATGGGATTGGTGATGCCTTGGTATAGAGAAGGCTTGATGAACGGATAGAATGAGGTTAGTGGATCGGAGTGTCACGTTCCGACACATAGTATTAGTGGATCGGAGTGTCACGTTCCGACACATAGTATTAGTGGGACGGGTGTCACGAACCGACACGTAGAATTAGGGGATCGGAGTGTCACGTACCGACACATGTAGGGGATCGGAGTGTCACGTTCCGACACATATAGGGGATCGGAGTGTCACGTACCGACACATATAGGGGATCGGGTGTCACGAACCGACACGTAGAATTAGGGGATCGGAGTGTCACGTACCGACACAAGAGGAAGAAAGATAATGAATCTTGAAAGATGATAAATTTACTGAATCTAATAAACTTAATTCCCAAATGAGTATGGTATTGAGGCTTGAGCCCTCATGGATGAACTTGATGGTACTTGTTGATGATTATAGTACTTGTTGTTGCTACATGTTTAGTTTATAGTTGATTTATAATATTACTTGATATATATTGTTTTCTATTTTGAGTTGGCCGATGATATCTACTCAGTACTTGTGGTTGTAGTGACCCCCTACTTTTATGTTTTCTTCCTTGTTATTTGTGGAGTGCAGCAAACGCGCCGTCGTCTTCAACTCAACAGTAGATCTAGCCAGTCTTCACTCCATCGGAAATTCAGGGTGAGCTAACGCGTCTAGCTTGGACTGGATCTTCTTCTTCAAGTCTTGATGCCTTGAACTTCCGGCATGGACTAGCTTTTAGTTGTTTTAGTTTCCTATACATTTTTAGTTTAGTAATTTGATTATAGATGTTCTTGTGATGATGACTTCCAGATTTTGGGGATAATAATAATAGTTTTGAATTGTTTTATTTAATGAGTTTAAGTCTTCCGCATTAATTTCTGTTGATATACATTGAAATGTTAAGGGTTAGATTGGTTGGTTCGCTCACATAGGAGGGTAAATGTGGGTGCCAGTCACGGCTCGGATTTGGGTCGTGACAAACTTGGTATCAAAGCATTAGGTTCATTGGTCTCATCACACAAGAACGAGTCTAGTAGAGTCTTAAGGAATGGTAGGGGGACGCCTTTACTTTTCTTTGAGAGGCTATAGGACTTTAGGAAAATTCCATTCATTCATTCTTTCTTTCGTGCTACTACTTGAGTCCAATTGGTATCTAGGTGATACAAATTGGTATCAGACCATCTTCACTCTATTTCGCATATGGTTAGAACTAGAGCAACGACCGCACTAGCAGCAACAACGGCACGACAAGAAACGTCTCAGCCAGCCACTGGGGCTGTGGCTCGAGGGAGAACAACGACAAGAGGCCGTGGACGAGGTCGTGGGAGGACGTCCTCTAGAGGAAGAGGACAAGCACCTAGCCCATCTGATACTAGGGCGGTGACTCCTCCACCGACTGAGGAGGTAGTAAGAGAGGGTGAGGAAGGGGAGAACGAACAAGTACAACATGAGGAATTGCCACCCCAACCTACCCCAGAGATGATCAACCACGTACTTGCTTATCTTAGCGGGTTATCTGATCAGGGTAAGGCACCTCCAGTGGTTTCTACACCAACACCTCCGGTTTCAGAGATACGACATACGGCTACTATGGCTCCCCGCATGGATGCCTCATTGGGAATAGGCACATTTCCACGTCTGACTACTGGGCCTATTATGACAAATGATCAGCATGAACTTTTCAGTAACTTCTTGAAATTGAAACCTCCAGTCTTTAAGGGTGCAGAATCAGAGGATGCCTACGATTTTCTGGTTGATTATCACGAGCTACTACACAAGATGGGTATCGTAGAACGGTTTGGCGTGGAGTTCGTGAGTTATCAGTTTCAAGGGAACGCCAAAATGTGGTGGCGGTCACATGTTGAGTGTCAACCAACAGAGGCACCACCTATGTCTTGGGCATCGTTCTCTAGCTTGTTTATGGAAAAGTATATCCCAAGGACTTTGAGAGATAGAAAAAGGGATGAGTTCTTGAGTCTAGAGCAAGGTAGGATGACGGTTAACGCATATGAGGCCAAATTCCGTGCATTATCAAGGTATTCCACCCAACTTTGTTTCAGTCCACAAGAACGGATTCGCCGTTTTGTGAAGGGGTTGAGGTCAGAATTGCGGATTTCAGCCTTACAGGTAGCGGCTACGGTAAAATCCTTCCAAGAGGTGGTAGACTTTGTGATAGAGGTAGAAGGAGTGAAGCCAGATGACCTCACTACGACATCGACATCAAAGAGGTTTTGAAGGGGAGGTGAGTTTAATGGTTCTTACTCTAGAGGACAGAGCTCCGGAGGTTACTCAGTTCGACCAATTAAGTCTTCACTACAGACTGTAGTTGGGGGTCCACCTCAGAACGGTCAACACTACTCTGAGAGACCTATGCCTGACTCCATAGAGTGTTATGGATGTGGGGAGATTGGACATATTAGGAGGAATTGTCCAAAACAGAGTTACAGACCCCCAATAGCTAGAGGTAGAGGTGGTCATGGTAGAGGCCGCTTTTCTGGAGGACGTGGTGGTCGAGGTAATGGTGGTCACCACAACGGCAGAGGTGATGGACAAATTGGAGCCACCACGACATAACATGGTAGGGGAAACGGACAGACTGGTGATAGGGCCCATTGTTACGCTTTCCCTGGGAGATCTGAAGCGGAGGCGTCTGATGCTGTTATCACAGGTAATCTTTTGGTTTGTGATTGCATGGCATCTGTATTATTTGACCCTGGCTCCACGTTTTCATATGTATCTTCATCATTTGCTAATGATCTAAATTTGCATTGTGAATTACTTGACACGCCTATTCGTGTTTCTACTCCGGTGGGTGAGTCTGTGGTAGTTGAAAAGGTATATAGGTCTTGTTTGGTGAACTTTGTGGGGAGCAACACTTATGTAGATTTGGTTATTTTAGAAATGGTTGATTTTGATGTAATTCTGGGTATGACTTGGCTTTCTCCGCAATTTGCGATCTTGGATTGTAATGCTAAAACTGTGACGTTAGCCAAGCCTGGGACAGATCCGTTAGTGTGGGAGGGTGACTACACTTCCAATCCGGTGCGTATTATATCCTTTCTTCGTGCTAAGAAAATGGTTAGTAAAGGGTGTTTAGCTTTCTTGGCACATCTCAAGGATGACACTACCCAAGTACCTTCGATTGAGTCGGTTTTGGTAGTCTGTGAGTTTTTGGATGTGTTCCCTGCAGATCTTCCTGGTATGCCACCAGATAGGGATATTGACTTCTGTATCGACCTTGAACCGGGTACTCGCCCCATTTCTATACCCCCTTATAGAATGGCTCCCGCGGAGTTAAGAGAGTTAAAGGCACAACTTCAAGAGTTGTTGAGCAAAGGCTTCATTAGACCAAGTGCATCTCCTTGGGGTGCTCCGGTTTTGTTTGTGAAGAAGAAGGATGGGAGTTTTCGGATGTGCATAGACTATAGACAACTGAACAAGGTAACTATTAAGAACAAGTATCCTCTTCCTCGCATTTATGACTTGTTCGATCAGTTACAAGGTGCTTGTGTCTTCTCAAAAATTGACTTGAGATCCGGTTATCATCAATTGAAAATACGGGCAACGGATGTGCCAAAGACTGCTTTTCGGACTAGGTATGGGCATTATGAATTTGTAGTGATGTCCTTTGGTCTTACAAATGCCCCCGCTGCTTTCATGAGCTTGATGAATGGGATTTTTAATCCATGTTTGGACCTCTTTGTGATTGTATTTATAGATGATATACTGGTATATTCTAAAAGTAAGAAGGAACATGAGGAGCATTTGAGGATTGTATTGGAAATGTTGAGGGAGAAAAAGCTTTATGCCAAGTTCTCTAAGTGTGAGTTCTAGCTAGATGCAGTGTCCTTCTTGGGGCATGTGGTTTCTAAGGATGGAGTGATGGTGGATCCCTCTAAGATTGAGACAGTGAAGAATTGGGTAAGACCCACTAATGTGTCAGAAATACGGAGTTTTGTTGGGTTAGCTAGCTACTACCACCGATTTGTCAAGGGATTCTCTTCTATTGCTTCCCAATTGACGAACTTGACTAAGCAGAATGTTCCATTTGTATGGTCGGATGAGTGCGAAGAAAGCTTTCAGAAACTCAAGACTTTGTTGACTACCGCACCTATCCTCACCTTGCCGGTAGAGGGTAAGAACTTCATTGTTTACTGTGGTGCATCCTATTTGGGTTTGGGTGCAGTGCTAATGCAAGAGAAGAACGTGATTGCTTATGCTTCAAGACAATTAAAAGTGCATGAACGTAACTATCCAACTCATGACTTGGAATTGGCCGCGGTAGTGTTTGCACTAAAGCAATGGAGGCACTATTTATATGGGGTTAAGTGTGAAATCTACACGGATTATCGTAGTCTACAATATGTCTTTACTCAGAAAGATTTGAACTTGAGACAAAGGAGATGGATGGAACTACTGAAGGACTACGACATCACTATTTTGTATCATCCGGGGAAGGCGAATGTTGTGGCAAATGCCTTGAGTAGAAAGGCGGGAAGCATGGGAAGTCTAGCTCATTTGCAAGCTTCTAGACGCCCATTGGCTAGAGAAGTGCAGATTTTGGCTAATGACCTCATGAGGTTAGAAGTAAATGAGAGGGGAGGATTGTTAGCTTGTGTGGAGGCAAGATCCTCCTTCCTTGACAGGATTAAGGGGAAGCAGTTTGATGATGAGAAATTGATCCAGATTCGAGATAAAGTTGCAAGGAGAGGCTAAAGAAGCAACAATCGACGAGGAAGGTGTTTTGAGGATTAAGGGAAGGGTATGTGTACCCCGCGTCGATAATTTGATCAACACTATTCTGACAGAGGCTCATAGTACAAGGTATTCTATACATCCGGGTGCAACCAAGATGTATCGCGACCTAAAGCGACACTTTTGGTGGAGTAGAATGAAGTGCGATATTGTTGACTTTATTGCCAAATGTCCAAACTGTCAACAAGTAAAGTTTGAACACCAAAGGCCCGGAGGAACGCTTCAGAGAATGCCCATTCCTGAATGGAAGTGGGAGAGAATCGCAATGGACTTTGTGGTTGGTCTTCCAAAGACAATGGGTAAGTATGACTCCATTTGGGTGATTGTTGATAGGTTAACTAAGTCTGCTCATTTCATTCCGGTCAAGGTGACTTACAATGCAGAGAAGTTAGCAAAAATCTACATCTCGGAAATCGTTCGATTTCATGGGGTTCCACTATCCATCATATCAGAGAGAGGTACGCAGTTTACTTCTAAGTTTTGGAAAACGTTGCATGCTGAATTAGGTACTAGGTTAGACTTTAGTACTGCGTTTCACCCTCAGACTGATGGTCAGTCTGAGCGAATGATTCAAGTGTTGGAGGATATGCTTCGCGCATGCGTGATAGAGTTTGGTGGCCATTGGGATGACTTCCTACCCTTAGCGGAGTTTTCATACAATAATAGTTATCACTCAAGCATTGATATGGCCCCATTTGAAGCATTGTATCGTAGGAGGTGTAGATCTCCCATTGGTTGGTTCGATGCATTTGAGGTTAGACCTTGGGGTATTGATCTTTTGAGAGATTCGTTAGATAAGGTGAAGTGCATTCAAGAAAAGCTTCTAGCGACGCAAAGTAGACAAAAGGAGTATGCAGACCGAAAGGTTAGAGACTTGGAGTTCATGGAAGGTGAACAAGTCTTGTTGAAGGTTTCACCCATGAAAGGGGTGATGCGGTTTGGCAAAAGAGGTAAGCTAAGTCCAAGGTATATTGGACCATTTGAGGTACTAAAGCGAATAGGGGAGGTGGCTTATGAATTAGCCTTGCCCCCAGGGCTGTCCGGAGTGCATCCGGTATTTCATGTGTCCATGTTGAAAAGATACCATGGAGATGGAAACTACATTATCCGTTGGGATTCAGTTTTGCTTGATGAGAATTTGACTTATGAGGAGGAACCGGTTGCTATATTAGATAGAGAAGTTCGCAAGTTGAGGTCGAGAGAGATTGCATCCATCAAAGTTCAATGGATGAATCGACCGGTTGAAGAGGCTACTTGGGAGAAGGAGGCAAATATGCAAGAAAAATACCCACATCTGTTTACAGATTCAGGTACTTCTTTCCACCCTTGTTTCTCTTCTTTTGATCGTTCGAGGACGAACGATGGGTAAATTGGTATCTATTGTAACGACCTGTTTAGTCGTTTTGAGCAGCAGATTTCATTTCTGGAAAAACTGGCTAAGATTATGGACACCACGACGGACCGTCATAGGCACGACGGCCCGTCACAGATGTCTTGTTCCAGAACACTTAGAATTCTGAAATTGGGTACTGAAAATCGACTCTCTGAACTTCGTAAGGGACTTGCAGGACGGACCGTCACATGTGTGACGGACCGTCACAGACTCCTTAGTGAAAAATGGAGCTCTGGCCCTTACGACGATCTGAGTGACGGACCTTCACAGGCACGACGGCCCGTCACAGGTTGTGCAAATCCCAGGCAGAATCGGATTTCTTTACACGTTTTAAGGGACGTTTTGGACTATTCTTTCCTTAATTATAGATTTCGTGGGTTTATATTAATAACTCAAATACTGAGGGATAAAAGAGGTAACTTTGGGTTAATTAGTGGGGTATTCTAGCCATCTTTTACACTTAATTATATGTTAATTAGGGTAAAGGAAAGAGAGTTTGAATAAAGAAAAGAGAAAGAACAAATAAGAGGGAAAGAGAACGATCTAGAGGGAGGAAAAACACAGCTTTAGGAATCTTCTTGCTTGATCACGAATCTTCGGTGGAGGTAGGTTATGGTTACTTTACGATATTCGTAGTGAACTCTTAATAGTGAATGATATGTATTGGTGGTATTGTAAACCTGTCTATATGCTTAATTGTATGCTTGCATGAATATGATTATGTGATTTTGATAAAACAAGCATGATGAAAACCATTGAATCCCAAATCTTGAAAGAAACTTTAATCTACGTTATTAATGATGATGCCTTGGTATAAAAGAAGGCTTGATGAATTAAAGTAATGGGATTGGTGATGCCTTGGTATAGAGAAGGCTTGATGAACGGATAGAATGAGGTTAGTGGATTGGAGTGTCACGTTCCGACACATAGTATTAGTGGATCGGAGTGTCACGTTCTGACACATAGTATATGTGGGACGGGCGTCACGAACCGACACGTAGAATTAGGGGATCGGAGTGTCACGTACCGACACATGTAGGGGATCGGAGTGTCACGTTCCGACACATATAGGGGATCGGAGTGTCACGTACCGACACATATAGGGGATCGGGTGTCACGAACCGACACGTAGAATTAGGGGATCGGAGTGTCACATACCGACACAAGAGGAAGAAAGATAATGAATCTTGAAAGATGATAAATATACTCAATCTAATAAACTTAATTCCCAAATGAGTATGGTATTGAGGCTTGAGCCCTCATAAATGAACTTGATGGTACTTGTTGATGATTATAGTACTTGTTGATGCTACATGTTGAGTTTATAGTTAATTTATAATATTACTTGATATATATTGTTTTCTATTTTGAGTTGGCCGATGATATCTACTCAGTACTTGTGGTTGTACTGACCCCCTACTTTTATGTTTTGTTCCTTGTTATTTGTGGAGTGCAGCAAAGGCGCCGTCATCTTCAACTCAACAGTAGATCTATCCAGTCTTCACTCCATCGGAAATTCAGGGTGAGCTAACGCATCTAGCTTGGACTGGATCTTCTTCTTCAAGTCTTGATGCCTTGAACTTCCGGCATGGACTAGCTTTTAGTTGTTTTAGTTTCCTATACATTTTTAGTTTAGTAATTTGATCATAGATGTTCTTGTGATGATGACTTCCAGATTTTGGGGATAATAATAATAGTTTTGAATTGTTTTATTTAATGAGTTTAAGTCTTCCGCATTAATTTCTGTTGATATACATTGAAATGTTAAGGGTTAGATTGGTTGGTTCGCTCACATAGGAGGGTAAATGTGGGTGCCAGTCGCGGCTCAGATTTGGGTCGTGACAAAAATAAATCAGATAAAATAAATAATATTACTACTTAAGTGATTAATGAATATAAAATCTTCTTCTGGGCACAATGACAAGTAAAAGAAATGAATTTATCATGCCAAGAATATTATTGCACTTATCATGCCAAATTAGTAACTTCAAATCTTATGTGCGCCATTTTCCAACAGCCGCAAGCGATGTCCTTAGAGAATAAGATGAATGATTCATTAAAGTTTGAAGAAAGCATGTGGGATATCCATGAATTTTTTTTTACATAAATCTCAAGGTACTTCAAGTGAGTTAGAGATTGTATCGCACTAAGCCATGAATTTTGATAGGTTTGCATCTTGGAAATATAACAAGTAACACCTGAACAAGCTAAATCTTAGTTTTGAAAGTAAAGGTAAAGAATTTGATATGTTCAATGTGTTGAATTTGGGATGAACAATGAATACCATAGATGACGGAGGACATTCACCAAAACAGTTTTGAACTGTTTCACCAGATTCGTGCATTGAAATCTTATCAAATTAATATTCATAATTATCTAATTGTTTGACAAAAGCACCATGAATACAAATGCATAATCATGACTTCGTAAAACATAAATTTGGTATGAATTATTTGACAGTCATATACATGGATGGATGGATGAATATATTGATACATAGATAGATAGCTAGATAGATAAATAGATAGATTGATAGATATATACAAAGATGGATAGATAGATAGATAGATAGATAGAGAAATAGATAGATGGATGGATGGATGAATGGATAAAAATAGATAGATGAAGATAAAAATATAAATACTGTTAGAATATTAGCAAAAATTTGAATTAAAAAATATGAAATAGAGACTTTAGGATTAATAGATTCAGGATGTACCAAAAGTATTTTAAATAAAAAATTGTACCTCCAGAATTAATAAAAACTTAAGAAAAACTACTTGCAGCTATGAAAATGGATGGAACACATAATATATATAGATACTACATAGATAAAGCACAAATAAGTTTTTTAAATACTTGTTCAAAATTCTATAAACCTACCTATAAGATGGATGAAATATTGGTAAGAGATTTAGATATAAGAGTAGATTTGTGTTAAGACTAGATTTTATACTATGCAATAAAGGAGGAACTTTAATAAAGAAAGCTGGGATACTTTTCATGAAAAATATTACTTATACTTCGGTATTAACTAATAAAATTAAAACAAAATGAGCATCTGGTATTAATGCTTCTTTGAAGAAGAAAGTATTGTAGAAGAAATGCCCTTAGAAGGAACTAAAACTCATACCAAAGTCATCATCATTTGGGTCTTGAGAAAATTGCATTGAGTCTGAAATATTATCTGAATTATTTGGGCTTGAAACAGAATCTTGTCTTGGGCTTTGCCGCACCTCCAATCTTCCAAAGAAAATGGATCAAATATTTGGAGAATATAAAAAATTGGTTTTAGTATATGTAGATGATATTCTAGTATATAGTACGAATATAAAAGAATAGTTAGGACATTTACAAACTGTCTTTAGACTATTTGTTAATAATGGAATAATAATTAGCAAAAATAAAATAGAGTTATGTAAAAACTATATAAACTTTTGAATTTGTATATATTAAATGAGCATCTGGTATTAATGCTTCTTTTTCTTTAAAATCACCTAATTTCCATTCTAATCCTGCATATTCTTCTGGACTTATTTTTATTGGTTTTATTAATTTATCCCTTTATTTCCCATTACTTCTACTACATCTTTTATTTGTGATTTAAAACTAGTATTACTATTATTTGTCATTTTTTCCTAAAAATCCTACACACATTAATAAATTCTTTCCACTATGCATCTCTTCATATCCTTTAGTTTGTATTCCTATTCTAATTTTATTTCCAAATTCATTTAAATTCATCACAAAATCAGGACTTATGAAGAAAACTCCTCCATTATTAGTCATATCTACTTCTGTTAATCCTATAATTGCCTTTTTTATGTCTGACCATCTATTATCATATATTGTAATTAATGTCTTTGTTCCCAAGTAGTCCATCTTTCTTCTATTTCTCTTCCTAAAGTTCCTGGTAGTTTGTTAAATAATTTTTTACCTAAGTCTTGGTCAAAGGCATTTCCACTAATGGTACAATAGTAGAAATAATCATTTAATTTTTTTTTATATAATACAAATTACTTATACTTAATTATTCTAGTTTTAGTACTGCATTTCGTTGTAAGGCTACTAACCCACTATTTGGGTCTTCTCCTGTTATTAATGTATATATTTTATTTGTAAAATTATATGGGTGTGGTCCTAATGATACTAAATACTGAAATTCTTATGGGAATTCTACTTTATAAGCTTCCCATAGAGCTTTAGTTGATTCTCCTAAGAATGTTTCTAAGTATTTATACATTGTTTCAGCATCAGTTTCTGTATAATATTTTATAAAGTCTTCTAGTACTATTCCTTTCCATAAGTCTATTACTGAATTCCATCTTTGTGGATCATGTGCCGCAATAAGTATAAGTAATTGGTATTATATAAAGAAATTTTTAAATGATTATTTCTACTATTGTACAATTAGTGGAAATGCATTTGACCAAGACTAAGGTAAAAAATTATTTAACAAACTACCAGGAGCTTTAGGAAGAGAAATAGAAGAAAGATGGACTAAAAGAGAAGGAGTAGCACAAAACCCTCAAGCAAAATGGTCAATAGGACATAGAATACAACATATAAAGGAAATATTACAACAAAAATGTACTAATTTACAAATACAAAAACAATTAAAGCAAAATGAAATGAATTTCTGTAAAGATATAATATGTACAACCCAAAATTATGATAAAAATTAATATAAAAAGAAAGAGTATAAGAAATATAACCTACAAAACAATAAGAGATATAATAAAAAAGGATATTTTTTTAGAAAATCTTCAGCTAGGAAACAATATTTGAATAGGGATAGACATGTTAGAAAATATAGAACAGATAGAAATTATAAAAAAAAAAATAGAATGTTTTACATATGGAAGTATAGAGCATCTAGCAAATACTTGTCCTAAAAGATATAATGCTAAGACTAGAAATGCTCAATTAGTAAAAGAATTTAACGAAGCATTATTAAATGTAGATTAATATATGTCAGATAATGAAAGCATCTACTCTATAGTAAGTATTGATATAAATGAGAATAACAAAGAAGAAGATTCTTCTAATTCAGAAGGAGAAGAATTAATTAATGAAATATGAATAGAAAATTTAAATATAGATGACCTAAAAATTAATTTTATGAATATAATAGAATGTGAACATAATTTTGAAAAAGATACATGATTGGACACTATTCCATGTAGTTGGTGTAAATGGTATCCAAGTAAATATAAAAGAGCTAAATGTAATAAATGTTTTATAGAAAATGTATAAGTTGTATAGAAACACAATTAGGAGTAATAACTCAGAAAAGAAAAGAGGTACATACAAATGAACCTCTAATAAATTTAAAAGTATTAGTATTAGAAGCAAAAGTTAAAGAATAAGAAGAAAGAATAGTAAGATTAGAAAAAGGAAAAAATATTGAACAAGAACTACAACTAGATAATTAAGAATTAATGAATGAAGAATCTAATACATTAATATGTAACGAAGATAAAAATAAAAATACTGTTAAAATATTAGCAAAACTTCAAATTGGAAAATATGAAATAGAGACTTTACCATTAATAGATTCAGGATGTACCAAAAGTATTTTAAATAAAAAATTTGTACCTCCAGAATTAATAAAAACTTTAGAAAAACCACTTGCAGCTATGCAAATGGATGGAACACATAATATATATAGATACTGCATAGATAAAGCACAAATAAGTTTTTTAAATACTTGTTCAAAATTCTATAAACCTACCTATAAGATGGATAAAATATGGGTAAGAGATTTAGATATAAGAGTAGATTTTGTGTTAGGACTAGATTTTATACTATGCAATAAAGGAGGAACTTTAATAACGAAAGATGGGATACTTTACATGAAAAATATTACTTATACTTCTGTATTAACTAATAAAATTGAAACTAAAGTAAGACATAATGAAAAATGTTGCGAGAATTGTGAAAATAATATACAATGTACTAAAACGGAATGTAATACATTATACGAGAATATACTAGAGATAGATAAAAAAGAAGAGATAGTTAATAAAAACTATGTTCTAATAGAAATAGAAAGAGTATTATATAATTTTAAGATAGGAATTCAGCAAATAGGACAAATAAAGAACAAACGAGATATTGATAATATAGTAAAATTTTTAGATCAAATAGAAATAATAGGAGAAAAACCATTAAAACATTGGGAAAATAATCAAATAGTATGTAAGTTAGATATAATAAACCAGAATATATGATAAAAACAGCCTCAATAGAAGCTACAAATTAGGATCAAGAAGATTTTAAAATACAAATTAAAGAACTATTAGAATTAGGAGTAATAAGAAGATCTACATCAAAACATAGATCTGCAGCATTTATGGTAAGAAATCATAGTGAAATAGTTAGAGGAAAAGCTAGAATGGTTATAAATTATAAAAGTTTAAATGATAATACTAGAACAAACGGTTATAAATTACTAGACAAAACAAAATTAATAAATAGAATCCAAGGAAAAACAGTATTTAGCAAATTTGATTGTAAGTGAGGATATTGGCAAATAAAAATGCACCTAGATAGTATAGAATGGACAACCTTTAGCTGTCATGAAGGACATTTTGAATGGTTAGTTATGCCATTCGGGTTAAAGAGACCTCTATTATCAGACAAAGGTAAAAGGGTTCAACCTTCAACCGCAGGTTTGGCAGACTCTTACAAACAGACAATGTTAGCAAATTTGCATTTTAAACATCTAGATAAAATTGATGATATTAGAATAGAAAGACTGCAGTTTGGACAACAAAATTTAATAGCATACGAGCAGTCTAACTGGACATTCAGACATTTATCTAACTGTCAATTACACAAACAGCAAACATGCCTCATAGACAATATATTAATAGCTCATAATAAAAAAGACACTAAATATGTAATTGCAGTTTTAAATGCTTTAGGATATTATTTTACTAGTAAAAATAAAAAAAATAGATTTAAATATTATGTAGTAATTCATGGTAAAACAAATGGTGTTTTCAGACATGGATAGAAGTTTTAGACTCTATTAAACGTTTTCAAAAACCTCTCTTTAAAGATTTTAATGATTTTACAGAAGTTTTAGACTATGCTAGAGGAATATTAGGGCCAAATTATTATATTTCTCTAGCCCTTAGACAAAACCCAGATAATACCCCACAATACAACATCCAAAAAGAAACACAAATAAGTAATATTTTGTGATCATTGCTCATCCATGACCGAAGCATTCGAAAGGCTAAATTTGAGAAATGAAGCCCTAATGCAAGAAAATGTCAAGCTCAGAGAAAGACTCCAAAGAATGGAAAGCAAAGGTAAGATTAATCAAGATGTACAAACTCAGACAGATATACAGGGTTTTCCATCCTGAACAATAGAAAAGATTACAAAGAACAGAAAAATCTATAGAAGCATACATATATATATATATATATATATATATATATATATATATATATACGAAAACGAATTTTTTATACCAAACGCCTTTTATTTCGAAAAAATTATAAATAACGAAGAATATATAAATGCTTTAAAATGGGAATTACAACATATTAGTAGTGTTATAGATAATTACAATAAAAGAATAAAAATGTTTTAAGAATATTATTACCCAACGACTTTAGGATAAAATAAAAATAGTAAGTCTTTTTTAACAAGTTTTATTTCTTTTACAGATTCAGAGTTTATGAGTGGTAGAGATAAGGAATTTTTTCCTAATACTGATAATTGTTCTTGTAACGACCCTCTTAGTCGTTTTAGTTCAACCATTATTTTTATATTAACCTTTTTAGTAGATTTTATATTTAAATTATATGACTTATCAGAATGAGTGACATGATTTTTAGATTTAATAAAAGATTATTTTATTGCTAATAATAATGGAAAAAAAAAAGAAAAGGAATAAATTAAATAAATGAATAAAATAAAATAAAAAAAAGGGGCAAAGTGCCCTAAATTGTCAAAAGCCTGTGACGGCTTATATGAGAAAGAAAAAGAATGATTTGAAAAAAGTAAAAAAAAAAACGCAGAGAAGAAAAGAAAGGAAAAGGAGAAAAGAAAAGGGAAAAGGAGGAGAAAAATCAATATTTTCATCTCAAGGCATCAAGGTAATTATTTGCATCCTTTCTATTAAGTTTTTATGTAATTAGAAGTAGATTTTTAGATTAAAACGTGTATAATTTACACTAATATGTGAAACTAATTTTTATTTTTTGTGTACATGTATGCATATGTGTAACGACCTGTTTAGTCATTTTGAGCAGCAGATTTTATTCTAGGAAAACTGGCTGAGATAATGGATCCCACGACGGACCGTCATAGGCACGACGGACCGTCGAGGGCGTCTCGTTTCCAAAAACTTAGAAATTCTGAAATTTGGATACTGAAATCGACTCTCTCAACTTCGTGACGACATGGCAGGATGGACAGTCGTGGGCACGACGGACCGTCACAGACCCTTTAGTGGAATTGAGTCTCTGAACTCTGTGACAAAGCAGAAGGACGGACCGTCGCAGGCACGACGGGCCGTCACAGGCTGCGTAATCCTAGGCTAGGTCGGATTTCTTTAAATGTTTTAAGGGACGTTTTTGACTATTCCTACTTTAATTATAAATTTAGTGGGTTAATGTTAATAAGTCTAATTACTTGGGGGTTAAAAGAGATAACCTTGAGTTAATTAGTGGGTTAGTATTTCCATCTTTTATACTTAGTTATATGCTAATTAGGGTAAAAGAAAGAAGGTTTCAATAAGAAAAATAGAAAGAACAAAGAGAGAGAGAGGATCGACCGAGAAAGAGGGAAACGAAGAGGAAACACAGCTTTGGAGAATTTGCTTGCTTGATCACTAATCTTCGGTGGAGGTAGGTTATGGTTTTTATGCTATTCGTAGTAAACTCTTAATAGCGAATGATATGTATTGGTAGTATTGTAAACCCTGCTATATACTTAATTGTATGTTTGCATGAATGTGATGATATAATTGTGATAAAATAAGCATGATGAAGCTATTGAATCCCAAATCTTGAAAAACCCTTATCTCTTTGTTAATGATGATGCCTTGGTATAAGAGAAGGCTTGATGAACTAAAGTAATGAGATTGATGTTGCCTTGGTATAAGAGAAGGGTTGATGAATTAATAGAATGAGATTAGTGGAGCGGGTGTCACGAACCGACACGTAGTATTAGGGGGACCGGGTGTCACGAACCGACACGTAGAATTAGGGGATCGGGTGTCACGAACCGACACGTAGAATTAGGGGATCGGGTGTCACGAATCGACACGTAGATTTAGGGGATCAGGTGTCACGAACCGACACGTAGAATAAGGGGATCGGAGTGTCACGTTCCGACACATAGTAGTAGGGGATCAGAGTGTCACGTACCTACACAAGAGGAATAAAGATAATGAATCTTGAAAGATGTTAATATACTCAATCTAATGAACCTAATTCCCAAATGAGTATGGTACTGAGGCTTGAGTCCTCATGTGTGACCTTGGCGGTACTTATTAATGATTATAGTACTTGTTGTTGCTACATGTTGAGTATTGTAGTTGATTTATGATATTACTTGATATATACTGTTTTCTATTTTGAGTTGGCCGATGATACCTACTCATTACTTGTGTTTGTACTGACCCCCTACTTTTATGTTTTCTTCTTTGTTATATGTGGAGTGCAGCAAACGTGCCGTCGTCTTCAACTCAACCGCAATTCTAGCCAGTCTCCGTCACACCGGATCTTCAGGGTGAGCTAATGCTTCTAGCTTGGACTGGATCTTCTTCCTCATGTCTTGATGCCTTGAAGTTCCGGCATGGACTAGCTTATACTTGTTTTAGCTTCTTAGAATACTCTTAGTTTAGTAATTTGATCATAGATGTTCTTGTGGTGATGACTTCCAGATTTTGGGGAATAATAGATGTTGAATTTTAGAAGTTATTGAATTGGTTTTTATTAATGAGTTTAAGTCTTCCGCATTACTTTCTGTTGATATTATATTGAAATGTTAGGGCTTAGATTGGTTGGTTCACTCACATAGGAGGGTAAGTGTGGGTGCCAGTCGCGGCTCGGTTTTGGGTTGTGTCAAACTTGATATCAGAGCCGTAGGTTCGTTGGTCTCATCACACAAGAACGAGTCTAGTAGAGTCTTAAGGAACTGTAGGGGGACGCCTTTACTTTTCTTTGAGAAGCTATAAGACTTTAGGAAAATTCCATTCTTTCTTTCTTTCTTTCGTGCTATTACTTGGATCCAATTGGTATCTAGGTGATACAAATTGGTATCTGACCATCTTCACTCTATTTCGTCAGATAGTTAGAACAAGAGCAACGACTGCACCAACCCCGACACCGGCAAGACAAGAAGTGTCTGAGCCAGCCATTGGGGCTGTAGCTCGAAGAGGAGTAGCGGCAAGAGGCCGTGGAAGAGGTCGTGGGAGGACGTCCTCTAGAGGAAGAGGACAAGCACCTAGCCCATATGGTACTAGGGCGGTGACTCCTCTACCAACTGAGGAAGTGATAAGAGAGGGTGAGGAAGGGGAGAATGAACAAGTGCAGAATCAGGAATTGCCACCCCAACCTACCCCAGAGATGATCAATCAAGTTCTTGCTTATCTTAGCGGGTTATCTGATCAGGGCCAGACACCTCTAGTGTTTTCTGCACCAGCACCTCAGGTTCCGGAGGTACAACATGCCGCTACTGTGGCTCCCCGCATGGACGCCTCATTGGAAATAGGCACGTGTCCTCGTCTGACTACAGGGCCTATAATGACAAATGATCAGCATGAACTTTTCAGTAAGTTCTTGACATTGAAACCTCTAGTCTTCAAGGGTGCTGAATCTGAGGATGCCTACGATTTTCTGGTTGATTGTCATGAGCTACTACACAAGATGGGTATAGTAGAACGGTTTGGTGTTGAGTTTGTGACTTATCAGTTTCAAGGGAACTCCAAAATGTGGTGGCGGTCACATGTTGAGTGTCAGCCAACAGAGGCACCACCTATGACTTGGGCATCATTCTCTAGCTTGTTTATGGAGAAGTATATCCCCCGGACTTTGAGGGATAGGAAAAGAGATGAGTTCTTGAGCCTAGAGCAAGGTAGGATGTCGGTTACTGCATATGAGGCGAATTTTCGTGCATTATCCAGGTATGCCACCCAACTTTGTTTCAGTCCACAAGAGCGGATTCGCCGTTTGGTGAAGGCGTTGAGGTCAGAATTGCGGATTTCAGCCTTACAGGTAGCGGCTACGGCAAAATCCTTTCAAGAAGTGGTAGACTTCGTGATAGAGGTGGAAGGAGTGAAGCCAGATGACTTCAACATGGCATCGACATCGAAAAGGTTTCGAAAGGGAGGTGAATTTAATGGTTCTTACTCTAGAGGACAGGGTTCAGGAGGTTACTCAGTCCGACCAATTCAGTCTTCACTACAGACTGTAGTTGGGGGTCCACCTCAGACCGGTCAACACTTCTCTGAGATACCTATGCTTGTGTCCAGAGAGTGTTATGGATGTGGGGAGACTGGACATATTAGGAGGAATTGTCCAAAACAGAGTTATAGACCCCCAATAGCTAGAGGTAGAGGTGGTCATGGTAGAGGCCGTTATTCTGGAGGACGTGGTGGCCAAGGTAATGGTGGTCACCAAAACGGCCGGGGTGATGGGCAAACTGGAGCCACTACAACACAACATGGTAAGGGCAACGGGCAGAAAGGTGATAGGGTCCATTGTTATGCTTTTCCTGGGAGATCTGAAGCGGAGACATCTGATGCTGTCATCATAGGTAATCTTTCGGTTTGTGATTGCATGGCTTCTGTATTGTTTGATCCTGGATCCACATTTTCTTATGTATCTTCTTAATTTGCTACTGGTCTTAATTTACCTTGTGAATTACTTTACATGCCTATTCGTGTTTCTACTCCGGTGGGTGAGTCTGTGACAGTTGAAAAAGTATATAGGTCTTGTTTGGTGACTTTTGTGGGGAGCAACACTTATGTAGATTTGGTTATCTTAGAAATGGTTGACTTCGATGTAATTTTGGGTATGACTTGGCTTTCTCCAAATTTTGCAATCTTAGATTGTAATGCCAAAATTGTGACATTGGCCAAGCCCGGAACAGATCTGTTAGTGTGGGAGGGTGACTACACTTCCACTCCGGTGTGTATCATCTCCTTTCTTCGTGCTAAGAGAATGGTTGGTAAAGGGTGTTTAGCTTTCTTGGCACATCTCAGGGATGACACTACCCAAGTACCTCCAATTGAGTCGGTTTCGATAGTCCGTGAGTTTCTGGATGTGTTCCCTGCAGATCTTCCTGGTATGCCACCGGATAGGGATATTGACTTCTGCATTGATCTAGAACCGGGCACTCGCCCCATTTCTATACCATCTTATAGAATGGCTCCCGCGGAGTTAAGAGAGTTAAAGCCCCAACTTCAAGAGTTGTTGAGCAAAGGCTTCATTAGACCAAGTGCATCTCCTTGGGGTGCTCTTGTGTTATTTGTGAAGAAGAAGGATAGGAGTTTTCGGATGTGCATAGACTACCGGCAGTTGAACAAGGTAACTATTAAGAACAAGTATCCTCTTCCTCGCATTGATGACTTTTTCGATCAGTTACAAGGTGCTTGTGTCTTCTCTAAGATCGACTAGAGATCCGGTTATCATCAATTGAAAATACTGGCAACGAATGTGCCAAAGACTGCTTTTCGAACCCGGTATGGGCATTACGAATTTGTAGTGATGTCTTTTGGTCTTACGAATGCCCCTGCTGCGTTCATAATCTTGATGAGCGGGATTTTTAAGCCATATTTGGATCTCTTTGTGATCGTATTTATTGATGATATACTGATATACTCAAAGAGCAAGAAAGAACATGAGGAGCATTTGAGAATTGTATTGGAAATGTTGAGGGAGAAAAGGCTTTATGCCAAATTCTCCAAGTGTGAGTTTTGGCTAGATTCAGTGTCCTTCTTGGGTCATGTAATTTCTAAGGATGGATTGATGGTGGATCCTTCTAAGATTGAGACAGTGAAGAATTGGCTAAGACCCACTAATGTGTCAGAAATAAGGAGCTTCGTTGGTTTAGCTAGCTATTACCGTCGATTTGTCAAGGGATTCTCTTCCATTGCTTCCCAATTGACGAACTTGACTAAGCAGAATGTTCCATTTGTATGGTCGGACGAATGTGAGGAAAGATTTCAGAAACTCAACACCTTATTGACTACTGCACCAATTCTCACCTTACCAGTGGAAGGTAAGAATTTCATTGTTTATTGTGATGCATCCTATTCGGGTTTGGGTGCAGTGCTAATGCAAGAGAAGAATGTGATTGCTTATGCTTCAAGACAATTAAAAGTGCATGAACGTAACTATCCAACTCATGATTTGGAATTGGCCGCGGTAGTGTTTGCATTAAAGCAATGGAGGCACTATTTATATGGGGTTAAGTGTGAGGTCTATACGGATCATCGTAGCCTATAATATGTTTTTAATCAGAAGGATTTGAGCTTGAGACAGAGGAGATAGATGGAACTACTGAAGGACTACGATATCACAATCTTGTATCATCCGGGAAAAGCTAATGTTGTGGCAGATGCTTTAAGTAGAAAGGCAGGAAGCATGGGAAGTCTAGCTCACTTGCAAGTTTCTAGACGCCCATTGGCTAGAGAAGTTCAGATTCTTGCTAATGACCTTATGAGATTAGAAGTAAATGAGAAGGGAGGATTTTTGGCTTGTGTGGAGGCAAGATCTTCCTTCCTTGACAAGATTAAGGGAAAGCAGTTTAATGATGAGAAATTGATCCGGATCCGAGATAAAGTGTTGCAAGGAGAGGCTAACGAAGCAAAAATCGATAAGGAAGGTGTTTTGAGAATTAAGGGAAGGGTATGTGTACCCCGCATCGATGATTTGATCAACACTATTCTGACAGAGGCTCATAGTTCAAGGTATTCTATACATCCGGGTGCAACCAAGATGTACCGTGACCTAAAACAACACTTTTGGTGGAGTAGAATGAAGCGCGACATTGTTGATTTTGTTGCCAAATGTCCAAATTGTCAACAAGTAAAGTATGAACACCAGAGGCCCGGAGGAACACTTCACAGAATGCCCATTCCTGAATGGAAGTGGGAGAGAATTGCAATGGATTTCGTGGTTGGTCTTCCAAAGACATTGGGAAAGTTTGATTCCATTTGGGTAATTGTGGACAGATTAATTAAGTCTTCTCACTTCATTCCGGTCAAGGTGACCTATAATGTAGAGAAGTTAGCCAAAATCTATATCTCAGAAATCGTTCGATTGCATGGGGTTCCACTCTCCATCATATAAGATAGAGGTACGCAGTTTACTTCTAAGTTTTGGAGAACATTGCATGCGGAATTAGGTACTAGGTTGGACCTTAGTACCGCATTTCACCCTCAGACCGATGGTCAGTCTGAGCGAACGATTCAAGTGTTGGAGGATATGCTTCGTGCATGTGTGATAGAATTTGGTGGTCATTGGGATAACTTCTTACCCTTAGCAGAATTTTCGTACAACAATAGCTATCACTCAAGTATTGATATGGCTCCATTAGAAGCATTGTATGGGAGGAGATGTAGGTCTCCCATTGGTTGGTTTGATGCATTTGAGGTTAGACCATGAGGTACTGACCTTTAGAGGGATTCATTAAAGAAAGTAAAATCTATTCAAGAAAAGCTTTTAGCGGCGCAAAGTAGGCAAAAGGAATATGCAGATCGAAAGGTTAGAGACTTGGAGTTTATGGAGGGTGAGCAAGTCTTGGTGAAGGTTTTGCCCATGAAAGGGGTGATGCGGTTTGGTAAAAGAGGTAAACTAAGCCCAAGGTATATTGGTCCCTTTGAAGTACATAAGCGAGTAGGGGAGGTGGCTTATGAGCTAGCCTTGCCTCCTGGGCTGTCCGGAGTGCATCCGGTATTTCATGTGTCTATGTTGGAAAGATACCATGGGGATGAAAACTACATCATTCGTTGGGATTCAGTTCTGCTTGATGAAAATTTGTCTTATGAGGAGGAGCCTGTTGCTAGTTTAGGTAGAGAAGTACGCAAGTTGCGGTCATGGGAGATTGCATCAATCAAGGTTCAATGGAAGAATCGACCAGTTGAAGAGGCCACTTGGGAGAAGGAGGCTGATATGCGAGAAAGATACCCACACATGTTTACAGATTCAGGTACTCCTTCTCGCCCTTGTTTTTCTTCTTGTGATCGTTTGAGGACGAACGATGGGTAAATTTGTATCTATTGTAACGACCTGTTTAGTCGTTTTGAGCAGTAGATTTTATTCTGGGAAAACTGGCTGAGACGACAGACCCCACGACGGACCGTCATAGGCACGATGGACCGTCAAGGGGGTCTTGTTTCAAAACACTTAGAAATTCTGAAATTTGGGTACTGAAATCGACTCTCTGGACTTCGTGACAACATGGCAGGACAGACAGTCGTGGGCACGACGGACCGTCACAGACCTTTTAGTGGAATTGAGTCTCTTAACTCTGTGACGAAGCAGCAGGAAGGACCGTCGCAGGCACGACGGGCCATCACAGGCTGCGTAATACCAGGCTGGGTCGGATTTCTTTAATTGTTTTAAGGGGCGTTTTTGACTATTCCTGCTTTATATATAAAGTTAGTGGGTTAATGTTAATAAGTCTAATTACATGGGGGTTAAAAGAGGTAACCTTGAGTTAATTAGTGGGTTATTATTGCCATCTTTTATACTTAGTTATATGCTAATTAGGGTAAAAGAAAGAGGGTTTGAATAAGAAAAATAGAAAGAACAAAGAGAGAGAGAGAGGATGGATCGAGAAAGAGGGAAACGAAGAGGAAACAAAGCTTTGGAGAATTTGCTTGCTTGATCACTAATCTTCGGTGGAGGTAGGTTATGGTTTTTATGTTATTCGTAGTAAACTCTTAATAGCGAATGATATGTATTGGTAGTATTGTAAACCCTGCTATATGCTTAATTGTATGTTTGCATGAATGTGATGATATAATTGTGATAAAATAAGCATGATGAAGCTATTGAATCCCAAATCTTGAAAAACCCTAATCTCTTTGTTAATAATGATGCCTTGGTATAAGAGAAGGCTTGATGAACTAAAGTAATGAGATTGATGATGCCTTGGTATTAGAGAAGGCTTGATAAATTAATAGAATGAGATTAGTGGAGCGGGTGTCACGAACCGACACGTAGTATTAGGGGGACTGGGTGTCACGAACCGACACATAGAATTAGGGGATCGGGTGTCACGAACCAACACGTAGAATTAGGGGATCGGGTGTCACGAACCGACACGTAGATTTAGGGGATCGGGTGTCACGAACCGACAAATAGAATTAGGGGATCGAAGTGACACGTTCCGACACATAGTAGTAGGGGATCGGAGTATCACGTACCGACAAAAGAGGAATAAAGATAATGAATCTTGAAAGATGTTAATATACTCAATCTAATGAACCTAATTCCCAAATGAGTATGGTACTGAGGCTTGAGTCCTCATGTGTGAACTTGGCGGTACTTATTAATGATTATAGTACTTGTTGTTGCAACATGTTGGGTATTGTAGTTGATTTATGATATTACTTGATATATACTGTTTTTTATTTTGAGTTGGCCGATGATACCTACTCAGTACTTGTGTTTGTACTGACACCCTACTTTTATGTTTTCTTCTTTGTTATATGTGGAGTGCAGCAAACGTGCCGTCGTCTTCAACTAAACCGCAATTCTAGCCAGTCTTGGTCACACCGGATCTTCAGGTTGAGCTAATGCTTCTAGCTTGGACTGGATCTTCTTCCTCATGTCTTGATGCCTTTAAGTTCCGGCATGGACTAGCTTATACTTGTTTTAGCTTCTTAGAATACTCTTAGTTTAGTAATTTGATCATAGATGTTCTTGTGGTGATGACTTCCAGATTTTGGGGAATAATAGATGTTGAATTTTAGAAGTTACTGAATTGGTTTTTATTAATGAGTTTAAGTCTTCCGCATTACTTTGTGTTGATATTATATTGAAATGTTAGGGTTTAGATTGATTGGTTCGCTCACATAAGAGGGTAAGTGTGGGTGCCAGTCGCGGCTCGGTTTTGGGTCGTGACAATATGTTATTTAGCATAAATTTCACCTTAGTCATTAAGTAATTATGACCAATTGTTGATGATCATGAAACAATTATTGGGAAGGGAGG
This sequence comes from Solanum peruvianum, assembly GCA_027705065.1. Taxonomy (NCBI): domain Eukaryota; kingdom Viridiplantae; phylum Streptophyta; class Magnoliopsida; order Solanales; family Solanaceae; genus Solanum; species Solanum peruvianum. The sequence continues at coordinate 15,983,355 of JAKWJD010001765.1, forward strand.
TAAATACACATGCAAGAAGCCTTCCGTATAAAAGTATTTCATGAAATATCTTTATTTTGGTGTTCAAATATGGGTGATATAAATTGTGATAAATTTGAGATCCTTTTAATAGTTTTCATATTATCATTTATGTTTTGATATATTAATATATATAATTTAGTATTAGGTATATAGTATTAAGTGAATGTCCTAAGATTTATGATATTGAAAAGAAATTTAAAATTTAATCCTAATCTTGAAACTTAAGAACTTAATTATAAATTTGCGTGAGTTTTTTTGGTTTAGTCTAGACACGTGCAATATGTGTGTTATTAGTTTCGAAATCATATCGTGGTTATTTATTTGAATAGATTTTATTGGTTTGGAAGTCAACCGAAAGAGGAAGGCTCAAGTTCTAGAGTCATTGTTAGACTATTTGAGGCAAGTGGATTTCTAAACTCTTGTTAAGTGTATGAAATGCGTGTATTTCCTTGTGATATATGTTTGGGAGTAACGAGATTGGTGATGGGTTGACTTGTCCCCATTGATTAATTCTAATGATGAAAAAAAGGGATAACAAAAGGAAATGTGATCAATTGTTTATGTGTGATGTGTTGAGAAAGGGTTAAAGGCTTGTTGAATCATTGTTGATGTGACTTCATGTTTGCGTGGTTGTGAAGTGTGCGATGTTATGAAAATGATCCTCTCCTCATTATTTGTGTGAACTTGTCATCTGCATTATTCTGAGGCATTAGTTGTGAAAAGTGTTATGTGTATTGGGAAAGAATGAGTACTTAAGAGGACATACCATTTCGAGGGACGTATCACGCGCCACGATGGATACTATATTTCGAGGGACGTATCGCGCGTCGCGATGGTTACTATTATCGAGAGTCGTGTCGTGCGCCGCGACAGATGCATGGACAAATATGTCCCCCATGGGTCCCGGACTGAGAGACAGTGGGTGTGTATCACTAGGTCAGACATGCATCATTATACTTGACATTGCATTACACATACTTATCATTTGTGAACTTGATATTGTGTTTTGCTGATCTTGTGATTGACTTTCTGTGAAATTTGTGATTGATGAATATTGAGCTTGTTATTGAGGATATGTAATTTGTTGAATTGTTGTTGTTGAGGGTATATAATTTGTTGAAGTGTTGTTATCGAGGATATGTAATTTGTTGAAGTGTTGTTATTGAGGATATGTAATTTGGTAAAGTGTGGTTTCGGAGGATGTATATGTAATTTTTTTAAGTGTTGTTGTAGAGTTACGTGCTATGTAAATATGAACTGTCAGGTTAGACTGAATTTTATGCAGTTTGTAATTGTGGAGGTTCGGTTGGGGTGGTAGGAGTACCCGTATTTCATCCCCTTAGCTTGTGTTTAGACGTTTACTTGCTGAGTACCGTGTGGTTTGGTACTCACCCCTTGCTTCTACAAATTTTTGTAAGTTATGAGCCTGGATTTTTGTTGTACTTGTCATTCTCTACTTTTCCGAGGCTTCTTGGAGATTTGTCAGGTAGCTGTTTCCATCGCAGCTTAATTATGTTCTTGTTCTATTCTAGAAACAAGTTCATTTGAGACTTGAGTTTTCTTTTGAATCAATTGTAATACTTTAGAGCCTTGTACACGTGACTACCAGGTTTTTGGGGTTTTTTATTAAGTTACTTATATCTTATTTCCGCACTTTATTGTAATGGTTTAGTTTTAGGCTGACTTGTCTTGGTGGTAGAAGACGAGTGCCATCACGTCCATTTTTGGTCGTGACAAAATGGTATCAGAATCCCTAGGTTCATAGGTCTCACGTGTGTACAAGTCGAGTCTAAATAGAGTCTCGATGATCGGTACGGAGACGTCTGTACCTATCTTCGAGAGGCTGTAGTGACTTTTAGGAAAAATCTTCACTTCTTGGATCTCTATTGTGCGTAGTTGGTCCCATTTTGATTCTTATCGCTTCACTCCATTCGCTCTCATTTATGTGATGACGTGTGCGTAGTTCCTTTTGTGAATCATTGGCATGTCGTGTATTGATTTGATGTTAGATCTGGTATTAAGGTGGAAATGATATACTTATGAAACGAATGCATGATCATATTTGAAAGAGTTGAGTAAGGTTAGTTATCATTGTAAAATAATAATAATAAATATAGTACTTATCTCGTATAAGCAAAATATGGAGTGGTTCGACAATTAGAAGTTAAATGTTTGAAGAATTGACTAGATAACAAATAGTGTAATGCAATTGATATAGTTGTGATACTATTAATGGGTTGCTTAGCAAATGATGTTGCACCAATTCAGGTCAGAATCCCTTCTGTGATTTCACAGATTGAGTGTGTACCAAAGAAGGTCATAATATGATTATTACAAAGGTACTGATGGGTACTTGGTTAGAATTATGGAGTGTGTTACTTTTGATATTGACCTTGCTTACAAAGAATACATATAGCTTGGGTTAGATACAAAACTAATCTGGTAATATTTTACAGCTATTTGATGGATAAAGTGTGTGACCTATTTGGAAAGGATCTTCTCAATAGATATGATATGTTCTAGTGGTGGATGTAATGAATTTTCATGATGTGTTACTAGTGGCACATGAAAACGGACATGTTGATTGTTAAGTGCAAATATTAACTACTTAAGGAGTTATCTATGGTATACATGCTCATACGATAAGATTTGGTGTTGAACTCATATTTGAGAACCCAACTAGCTTGTTGGTACGAGTGGATGTGCTAAACATTATTTATAAGGAAGCTTTTAGTAGTGGATCTTTGGTATGATTTTGATATGTTCAGATTGTGAAATGTATTTTATGAATTTTTAAATGAGTGGTGATTTCTTCGTAATGTCAGAGAAATTGGATCAATATTGAATGACAAGCATGTGGGCAAAGGAAGTCCTAAAGAGTATACTTATGTGAAGACAATTAAGAGTTTTAGTAAGGAAGTGCGGATAAAAGTGGGTTAGTTCTTTGTATTGGATTGGTATAACTGGGTTTAAAGATTCATATTGATGAAATAGTTGACTTCGTGGTGAACAAGAGCTAATTAAGCATGATGATAATAGGAGTTTGTGATGGATTGCAATTGACACTAAATCAAAAAATAAGAATTGAGGGTTAATTGAGTTTTTATGGTGATAACGACTTGCGAGCATCTAAGGTTGTGGTGTTCCACTATTTGATGAACAGTGTGGTTGTATGAAAAGTTGTATGATGTGTTGAAAATTTCGCTTGAATAGAATTGAAAGAAGCTAGAGTCATAAATGGAAAAGAATAAGCGGGAAGTATTTTAGTCATTGGAAAGAGACAATCGAGAAAATAGATATTTACTATAATTATAAGGGACAAAGATATATCTTTATAGAGTTTAGAATTTAGTTCAATGATACGTGATTTCATCTGTTTCATTTTGGTCATGGTAATAGTGTCACACGTTCATTAGATTGATAAAAAAATGTGTATATATATATATATATATATATATATATATATATATATATATATATGGGTAAGAATTGAGAAAGAAACCTACACAGTTGGACTCGAGTGTGGTGATAAGTTCTTTTATGGTTTCGAATTTGGTAAAAGGTACCATTAAATTTTTAAAGAAAGGGTATGAAAAGGTTGATGGATAGACGATCAATAATAAGCTAAGATGTCCAAATTTGTAAATATTTTCTATGTATGAGCTAATTTCAATATATAAAAGGATTGAGTTACATAATTGAATTCAAAATTCAAGTTTTTCATTGTGAGTTTAGATTTGTGGTAGTGTGTTTTGTCAAGGTATGAATTGGTAAGGGTTAAGAAATGATTGATCACATTGAGTATGAAGCATTTGAAGGACTTAAAAATAATTTGAGTAGTAAATTTGGTTACTTTTGATTGTTATACCTAAATGGGATTTCATGTAATGTTTTTATTTCAAGGATAAGATAAAAATACCATAGGTTGTTGGTCAAAGGATAAGATTGGTAAGCAAGTCAGCGAAGAGAAAAAGAGTTTGGTGTATTAAAGAGTTCAAGGTATTTAAAATTTGTGTCATCGAAAGAATTTAGAAGATGTGAAGGAATAAGAATACTCTTGATTCTGAGTTAAAGGGTCTATGAATGGACATATATAGTTCTAATATGACTATGATTGTGAATCAATTCGGTATAGACTTACTAAGAATTTATCAACAATTTTTATGAAGATTGAGTGTTGATTTGGGTAAAACCCGTGAGATGTGTCAGAGTATGTGTTGTTATGTGGAGCTAAATGGTTAAGATTTTGTTAAGTGACTTATGGATACGTAATAGTATGGACATACAATTATACATGGTCATTGATGAATTTTTTTTTGGAATCACTTGTCGTGATGTGTTACATGGCTACGTGATGGTAAAAAGAGATTATGTGCCCATAGTATATAGAATTATTGGGGAGACCTAATATTTCTCTAAGTATTCGCATGAGGTATGTGATGATTAGGAATGACAATTGAAGCATGGAATGTGAAAGTTTTGTGGAGTTGACTTCGGGTGTGATTTGATAGTTTGATATCAATGGAAATGTACTATCATATTTGAAACTAGTGTTATCAATTTTTTTTAAATATTTTTGTGGACTCGTACTTGCCATGGAATGCTTAAAAAGAAAGAGGGTAGCCATATTTTGAAAATTTTGAAGGAAATAATGTGTTTGTTAAGAAGATTTTAATACTAGTGACGATTTGAGAATAAGTTAAATGGTTGGTGCGACTATGAAGTTCTTTTAGAATTAAAAGTGTTGACCTTAGTGAAGTATTGTAAAGAGCAGTTGTGGTTCGATAAAACAAGTATGTGAGAAATTATAATCGAGACTAAATTGGTGATTGTGGGTAACTAGAAAATTAAAGAGATAGAGTCAAATAAATACAAATGTTTGATATGGACACTATGAAAAGAAGTATCTAGTCTTATTAGACTCTGATTTTATAAATTCTAATATGACCATCTACTTCGTATTGGATATGGTTTAGAGTGTGATTTGCTACCTATACACATACATGTTTTCATATTTACGGGTGAATTTCTAGTGGTGGATCGGGTGTACCGATCTTGTGATTATTCTCATGGTAGAGTGACATCCTTGGGCAGACTTGATCATTTCAGTCATGGCATATTTTGTGTTGTTTGAGAAAGTAGAAGTATACTATAAATTCTACATGCACGCCATTGCGTATGAAATTTTTTTTATAGAAGAGCTTACAGGAAGAGTTACAGTTATCTGACAGTGTTATTAATGGTTTTTCATCCTAGAGTGTACCACTTGTTGGGTGCTTACTTTATCTTGTTCTTATTTGATGGATACCAGAAGTCTAAAGATCAGATTTTTATAACTTAAACTTGTAAAAAGATTGTGTTCTAAAAAGGGAATCGTTATAAGATGTGTGATGGTTTGTGCACGATGAGTATGTGATGATTGCTTCAGGTTCACTTCTGGTTGTAGCTAGTATCAATAGAACGTTATCTTTGCTATGTGAGAAAGGATTTGTCATTATTATTGTGTTATGGTCCAAGGGGTTTCAGTTTAGATTCGGTTCATGGGTTAGTATGTAGCTTGACAATAACTTCTGATATGTAGATTTGTCAAATTCTCTATAGTTCAGTTCTTGATAGTTGATCTTGATAGAATGGTGTTAAAAATAAGCTTTCATGGAGAGATGAACAACAACTCTGGAAGATCATACATTAGATTTTTATAACGGTAATAATTCTTCCTTCTCCTATTTTATGTTCGAGGACGAACATGATTTTTAGTAGTGGATAATGTAGCGACCCTCTTAGTCGTTTTAGAAATTTGAACCATTATTTTTATATTAACCTTTTTAGTAGATTTTATATTTAATTTGTATGACTTATAAGAATGAGTGACATGATTTTTAGATTTAATAAAAGATTATTTTGTTGCTAATAATAATGGAAAAAAAAGAAAAGGAATTAATTAAATAAACGAATAAAATAAAATAAAAAAAAGGGGCAAAGTGGCCTAAATTGTCAAAAGCCTGTGACGGCTTATATGAGAAAGAAAAAGAACGATTTGAAAAAAGTAAAAAACAAAAACGCAGAGAAGAAAAGAAAAGAAAAGGAGAAAAGAAAAGGGAAAAGGAGGAGAAAAATCAATATTTTCATCTCAAGGCGTCAAGGTAATTATTTTCATCCTTTCTATTAAGTTTTTATGTAATTAGAAGTAGATTTTTAGATTAAAACGTGTACAATTTACACTAATATGTGAAACTAATTTTTAATTTTTGTGTACATGTATGCATATGTTATTTAGCATAAATTTGACCTTAGTCATTAAGTAATTATGACCAATTGTTGATGATCACGAAACAATTATTGGGAAGGGAGGTAAATAGACATGCAAGAAGCCTTCCGTATAAAAGTATTTCATGAAATATCTTTATTCTGGTGTTCAAATATGGGTGGTATAAATTGTGATCAATTTGAGATCCTTTTAATAGTTTTCATATTATCATTTAAGTTTTGATATATTAATATATATAATTAAGTATTAGGTATATGGTATTAAGTGAATGTCCTAAGATTTATGATATTGAAAAGAAATTAAAAATTTAATCATAATCTTGAAACTGAAGAACTTAATTATAAATTTGCGTGAGTTTATTTGGTTTAGTCTAGACACGTGCAATATGTTTGTTGTTAGTTTTGAAATCATATCGTGGTTATTTATTTGAATAGATTTTATTGCTTTGGAAGTCAACTGAAAGAGGAAGGCTCAAGTTCTGGAATCATTGTTAGATTATTTGAGGCAAGTGGATTTCTAAACTCTTGTTAAGTGTATGAAATGCGTGTATTTCCTTGTGGTATATGTTTGGGAGTAACGAGATTGGTGATGGGTTGACTTGTCCACATTGATTAATTCTAATGATGAAAAAAAGGGATAACAAAAGGAAATGTGATCAATTGTTTATGTGTAATGTGTTGAGAAAGGGTTAAAGGCTTGTTGAATGATTGTTGATGTGACTTCATGTTTGTGTGGTTGTGAAGCGTGCGATGTTATGAAAATGATCCTCTCCTCATTATTTATGTGAACTTGTCATCTGCATTATTCTGAGGCATTAGTTGTGACAAGTGTTATGTGCATTGAGAAAGAATCAGTACTTAAGAGGATATACCATTTCGAGGGACGTATCACGCGCCACGATGGATACTATATTTCGAGGGACGTATCGCGCGCCGTGATGGTTACTATTTTCGAGGGTCCTGTCGTGCGCCGCGACAGATGCATGGACTGATATGTCCCCCATGTGTCCCGGACATAGAGACAGCGGGTGTGTATCACTAGGTAAGACATGCATCATTATACTTGACATTGCATTACACATACTTATCCTTGGTGAACTTGATATTGTGTTTTGCTGATCTTGTGATTGACTTTCTACGAAATTTGTGATTGATGAATATTGAGCTTGTTATTGAGGATATGTAATTTGTTGAATTGTTGTTGTTGAGGGTATATAATTTGTTGAAGTGTCGTTATCGAGGATATGTAATTTGTTGAAGTGTTGTTATTGAGGATATGTAATTTGGTAAAGTGTGGTTGTGGAGGATGTATATGTAATTTGTCTAATTGTTGTTGTAGAGTTACGTGCTATGTAAATATGAACTGTTAGGTTAGACTGAATTTTATGCAGTTTGTAATTGTGGAGGTTCGGTTGGGGTGGTAGGAGTACCCGTATTTCACCCCCTTAGCTTGTGTTTAGACGTTTACTTGCTGAGTACCATGTGGTTTGGTACTCACCCCTTGCTTCTACAAATTTTTGTAGGTTATGAGCCTGGATTTTTGTTGTACTTGTCATTCTCTACTTTTCCGAGGCTTCTTGGAGATTTGTCAGGTAGTTGTTTCCATCGCAACAGACTTTCTTCTCCTTAATTATGTTCTTGTTCTATTCTAGAAACAAGTTCATTTGAGACTTGAGTTTTCTTTTGATTCAATTGTAATACTTTCGAGGCTTGTACACGTGACTACCAGGTTTTGGGGGGGTTTTATTAAGTTACTTATATTTTATTCTGCACTTTACTGTAATGGTTGAGTTTTAGGCAGACTTGTCTTGGTGGGATAAGACGAGTGCCATCACGTCCATTTTTGGTCGTGATAGGTCTTCTCTATAATGTCTATATTGTTGAGATTTTGAGTTTGTATTATATAAAACTTTTGGATTTAATAAATTTAATTGATTTTGTTGGATGATTTGTATATCTTTATCTGTATCAATTATTTTTGTTCATCTCTTTCTCTTAGCCTTTGTTCTTAAATGGGTTTATATGTTTATCTTTTTCTTGTTTTTGTTTAAGTAATTTTTCTACGGTTTGGGTTATTAGGGATTCTAGATCTTTATTTCTAACTCAGATATTTCACTATCATTATCTTGTATTTGTGTCATTATATTATTACTTTTTTCTAATTTATCTTGTAAACTGTCCTAAAAGACATTTTGAAGTGTTAGTTATGCCATTCTGAGAAAAGAACTATGAATAACCAAATGCGGGGTGTGGTTAAAGAAGATTACTTTTAAGAACAAAGGCTAAGAGAAAGAGATGAACAGTAATAATAGATTCATGAATGGACAGAGTCCAAAAAAAAAGGAAGTTAAAACTAGAAACTAATATGATATTTACATAATAGAACAAGAGAGTGAAGGAGTACTGAGTAGGATTGTACAACTATAAATTTTAACGAATTTAAAAAATCATTTTCAGAATTGAAAAAACCAATTTATCGAAATATATATATATATAATGTAATATGATGAATGAAGATTGTTGATTGACTGATAGATATATCGATGGATGGATGGAAGGATATTGAAATATAAAAATATTAGGAGAAATCATAGTATTGATTTAATGAATTGTTTATCAAATGTTTTCCTACAAAATGTTTGGTATGAAGGAAAATATTTTTGATAGAAAATGTTATTCTAGAAACTGTTTTCCTGGAAAAAAAAAGTCGATTTTTGACTTATTTTCTCATGTTTGGTTTGTGTGTAGAAAATTTTTTATAGTAGAAGCATTTTTTAAAGGGTAAAGTCTCAAATATGGCATCGAACTTTTAAAAAAGACTCATTTATGATATCAGTTAAAAGTATGGTTCAGTTATGCCATTACCATTAAAGATAAGGCTCATTCATGCCATTCTTTTTAACAGCGGTTTAGCGAAACCATTTTTTACACGTGACAAATTATAATTCGGACACGTCGTTAAATTTTTAATAAAAAATCGTGATTCCGAAAAAAAAAATTAATTTTTTTTATTTTTTATTAAATAAATTGATGATGTGGTCAATTCTAATTCTGTCACATCATCAATTTTTTTAATTAAAAAATCAAAATTTTAAATAAAAATTGAATTATTATTTTTGATATTTTTATTTAAAAAATTGTTGATGTGGCAAAATTATAATTAGCTATGTGTCAAAAATGATTTTGCAAAACCACAGTTAAAAAATAATGATATGAATGAGCCATTTCTTTAACGATATTGGCATAAATGAGCCAAACTTTTAACTGATGGCATAAATGAGCCTTTTCTGAAAGTTCAATGGCATATTAGAAACTTTTCACTTTTTAAAAATAAAACCAATTTTTTAAAGGAGTGGGGGGTTGGTAGGGGGGATGATGGGCGAGGGAGGCGAGGAAGGGTTTGGGGGGGGGGTAAAATTTTAAAATTGAAATTAGAAAAAGCTTGTAAAAAGAACTTTTTTTTATGTGGAGGGGGGTTGTTGGGTAGGGGCTAGGGGTAGGGGTGAGGCTGCGGTAAAAAAAGTTGAAGTTAAAAAGATATCTTAAAAAACTAGCTTCAAATTATTTTTTTAGGGGGTGGGGGGAGCTGGTTTGAGTGCAGAGAAAAAATAAATTGATTTTGTCAAAAAAAATAAATAATATGAAGTTGGAAGAGACTTTTAGAAAATATTTTTCTCTTGTCATGAAGGGAAGTCTTTTTCCTTAAATTTGAGAAAAATGAGTTGATTTCGAAAATATTTTTCAAAACATTAAACCCAATCAAACATGAGAAAATTAGAAAACATTTTCCTTTACACCAAATGCACCCTTATATTATAATTGAGATTGAGATAACAAAAATCTTTCAACTAAGGTAACTAGTCTTATTTGCCACTTTTTTTGGTAAGAAATCCATATCAATTTAATCTATTGAAGATAACATAAATCTCAGTACTAAGGTAACTAACCATATTTGACGCTTTTAACGATCCACTAGGTCTTTTTGAGAATTAGAACTACTTTGAATCTTCCCGTGAAGTTTAAATCGGAACTTTAAAATATTCGTTCATTATGAATATTTAGTTGATGAATATTTATTAAATATAATTAATATGGTGATAGCTAATGGGATAATTTATGAAATATCTTTTACCGATTAATTCATACACTTAAATTAAATTAAATTAGTAGAATGTGTCACTTTGAATACCTAATTATTTATTGTGAAGGGATAAGAAAAAGGAGGCGAAACTTACCTGTGAAGACGAACGCCAGAGAAAGACAAACATCTTGTCTTGCTTATGTATCAGGTAGAAGATGTAGATATATACCACTCAATTTTATGTAGTTATTCCATGATAGATAATTATATATTGTTATTATTATATATATTGTTGGGAAAAGGGTTGGTTTCTAATTTTTGCACCATTCATTTCATAAATTGTGGATAGTATTAGTTTGTTGGTTATAATGGATAATAACTAATGGATAGTAAGAGATAAGTATGTTCATGATAGGTGACAATAATATGATTGAGGGGAATGTTAATTATTAATTTTATATTATAGATAGATTCTCATGTAACATTTTGCCAAAATATAAATAATAAAAAGAAAATTTTTAAGGGATGGAAATTGATTCGTAATTTGATTCCAAATTGGAATTCTTCCTCTGTAACGACCTGTTTAGTCATTTTGAGCAGCAGATTTCATTTCTGGAAAAATTGGCTGAGACGACGGACCCCACGACGGACCGTCATGGGCACGACGGACCATCGCAGGGTCTCGTTTCAAAACACTTAGAAATTCTGAAATTGGGTACTAAAAATCGACTCTCTGAACTTCGTAACGGAATGGCAGGACGGACCGTCACAGGTGTGACGGACCGTCACAGGTGTGACTGACCGTCATATATTCTTGAATAAAATTGAGTCTCTGAACTCTGTGACGGAGCAGCAGGACGGACCGTCGCAGGAACGACGGCCCGTCACAGACTGCGTAATCCCAGTCTGGGTCGGATTTCTTTACACGTTTTAAGGGACGTTTTGGACCATTCCTACTTTTATTATAAAGTTAGAGGGTTAAGGTTAATAAGTCTAATTACTTGAGGGTTAAAAGAGGTAACCTTAAGTTAATTAGTGGGTTGTTATTGCCATGTGAATTAGGGTAAAAGAAAGGGGATTTGAATAAGAAAATAGGAAGAACAAGAGAGAGAGAGAGAGAATTGATTGAGAAAGAGAGAAACGAAGAGGATAGCAAAGCTTGGGAATTTCTTGCTTGATCACTAGTCTTCGGTGGAGGTAGGTTATGGTTTCTTTTACGATATTCGTAGTAAACTCTTAATAGCGAATGATATGTATTGATAGTATTGTAAACCCTGCTATGTGCTTAATTGTATGCTTGCATGAATGTGATTATATAATTGTGATGATATAAGCATGATGAAGTTATCGAATCCCAAATCTTGCAAAACCCTAATCTCTTTATTAATGATAATGCCTTGGTATGAGAGAAGGCTTGATAAACTAAAGTAATGAGATTGATGATGCCTTGGTATAAGAAAGGGCTTGATGAACTAAAGTAATGAGAATGATGATGCCTTGGTATAAGAGAAGGCTTGATTAATTGATAGAATGAGAATAGGGGATCGGAGTGTCACGTTCCGACACATAGAATTAAGGGATCGGGTGTCAAGAACCGACACGTAGTATTAGGGGGACCAGGTGTCACGAACCGACACGTAGATTTAGGGGATCGGGTGTCACGAACCGACTTGTAGATTTAGGGGATCGGAGTGTCACGTTCCAACACATAGTAGTAGGGGATCGGAGTGTCACGTACCGACACAAGATGAATAAAGAATATGAGGGAGCGGAGTGTCACGTACCGACACAAGAGAAATAAAGATAATGAATCTTGAAAGATGCTAATATACTCAATCTAATGAATCTAATTCCCAAATGAGTATGGTATTGAGGCTTGAGTCCTCATGTGTGAACTTGACGGTAATTGTTAATGATATAGTACTTGTTGTTGCTACATGTTGAGTATTGTAGTTGGTTTTAAAATATTACTTGATATATATTGCCTTCTATTTTGAGTTGGCCGATAATATCTACTCAGTACCCGTGCTTTGTACTGACCCCTACTTTTATGTTTTCTTCTTTGTTATTTGTGGAGTGCAGCAAACGTACCGTCATCTTCAACTCAACCGCAATTCTAGCCAGTCTTCGTCACACCGGATCTTCAGGGTGAGCTAATGCTTCTAGCTTGGACTGGATCTTCTTCCTCATGTCTTGATGCCTTGAAGTTTCCGGCATGGACTAACTTTTACTTGTTTTAGCTTTTAGAATACTCTTAGTTTAGTCATTTGATTATAGATGTTCTTGTGGTGATGACTTCCAGATTTTGGTGATAATAATAGTTATTGAATTGATTTTATTAATGAGTTAAGTCTTCCGCATTACTTTCTGTTGATATTATATTGAAATGATAAGGGTTAGATTGGTTGGTTCGCCCAAATAGGAGGGTAAATGGGGGTGCCAGTCGCGGCTCGGTTTTGGGTCGTGACAAACTTGGTATCAGAGCATTAGGTTTGTTGGTCTCATCACACAAGAACGATTCTAGTAGAGTCTTAAGGAACGGTAGGGGGACGCCTTTACTTTTCTTTGGGAGGCTATAAGACTTTAGGAAAATTCCATTCTTTCTTTCTTTCTTTCGTGCTACTACTTGAATCCAATTGGTATCTAGGTGATACAAATTGGTATCTGACTATCTTCACTCTATTTCGCAGATGGTTAGAACTAGAGCAACGACTGCGCCAACACCAACACCGGCAAGACAAGAAACGTCTGAGCCAGCCACTGGGGCTGTGGTTCGAGGAAGAGCAGTGGCAAGAGGCCGTGGTAGAGGTCGTGGGAGGACGTCCTCTAGAGGAAGAGGACGAGCACCTAGTCCATCAGATGCTAGGGCGGTGACTCCTCCACCGACTGAGGAGGTAGTAAGAGAGGGTGAGGAAGGGGAAAATGAACAAGAGCAAAATGAGGAAATGACACCCCAAACTACCCCAGAGATGATCAATCATGTTCTTGCTTATCTTAGCGGGTTATCTGATCAGGGTCAGGCACCTCCAGTGTTTTCTGCACCAACACCTCCGGTTTCAGAGGTGCGACATGCCGCTGCTGGGGCTCCCCGCATGGATGCCTCATTGGAGATAGGCACGTTTCCTCGTCTGACTACGAGGCCCATAATGACAAATGATCAGCATGAACTTTTCAGCAAGTTCTTAAAATTGAAACCTCCAGTCTTCAAGGGTGCTGAATCTGAGGATGCCTACGATTTTCTGGTTGATTGTCATGAGCTACTACACAAAATGGGTATAGTAGACCGGTTTGGTGTCGAGTTTGTGACTTATCAGTTTCAAGGGAACGCCAAAATGTGGTGGCGATCACATGTTGAGTGTCAACCGACAGAGGCAACACCTATGACTTGGGCATCATTCTCTAACTTGTTTATGGAGAAGTATATCCCACGGACTTTGAGGGATAGGAAAAGAGATGAATTCTTAAGTCTAGAGCAAGGTATGATGTCGATTACTGCGTATGAGGCTAAGTTTCGTGCACTATCCAGATATGCCACCCAACTTTGTTTCAGTCTACAAGAGCGGATTCGTCGTTTCGTGAAGGGGTTGAGGTCAGAGTTGCGGATTTCAGCCTTACAGGTAGCGGCTACGGCAAAATCCTTCCAAGAAGTGGTAGATTTCGTGATAGAGGTTGAAGGAGTGAAGCCAGATGAATTCACCATGGCATCGACATCAAAAAGGTTTCGAAAGGGAGGTGAGTTTAATGGTTCTTACTCTAGAGGACAGGGTTCCGGAGGTTACTCAGTTCGACCAATTCCGCTTTCGCTACAGACTATAGTTGGGGGTCCACCTCAGACCGGTCAACACTTCTCTGAGAGACCTATGCTTGACTCTAGAGAGTGTTATGGATGTGGAGAGACTGGACATATTAGGAGGAATTATCCAAAACAGAGTTATAGACCCCCAATAGCTAGAGGTAGAGGTGGTCATGGTAGAGGCCGTTATTCTGGAGGACGTGGTGGTCGAGGTAATGGTGGTCACCAAAACGGCCGGGGTGATGGGCAAACTGGAGCCACTACATCACAACATGGTAGGGGCAACGGACAGACAAACGATAGGGCCCATTGTTATGCTTTCCCTGGGCGGTCTGAAGCGGAGGCATCTGATGTTGTCATCACAGGTAATCTTTAGGTTTGTGATTGCATGGCTTCTGTATTGTTTGATCCCGGATCTACATTTTCTTATGTATCTTCCTCATTTGCTAATGGTCTTAATTTACATTGTGAATTACTTGACATGCCTATTCGTGTTTCTACTCCGGTGGGTGAGTCTGTGATAGTTGAAAAAGTGTATAGGTCTTGTTTAGTGACTTTTGTGGGGAGTAACACTTATGTAGATTTGGTTATCTTAGAAATGGTTGACTTTGATGTAATTCTGGGTATGACTTGGTTTTCTCCGCAATTTGCGATCTGGGATTGTAATGCTAAAACTGTGACGTTAGCCAAGCCTGGGACAGATCCGTTCGTGTGGGAGGGTGACTACACTTCCAATCCGGTGCCTATCATCTCCTTTCTTCGTGCTAAGAAAATGGTTAGTAAAGGGTGTTTAACATTCTTGGCTCATCTCAAGGATGACACTACACAAGTACCTTCGATTGAGTCGGTTTCGGTAGTCCGTGAGTTTTTGGATGTGTTCCCTGCAGATCTTCCTGGTATGCCACCAGATAGGGATATTGACTTCTGTATTGATCTTGAACTGGGTACTCGCCCCATTTCTATACCCCCTTATAGAATGGCTCCCGCGAAGTTAAGAGAGTTAAAGGCCCAACTTCAAGAGTTGTTGAGCAAAGGCTTCATTAGACCAAGTGCATCTCCTTGGGGTGCTCCAGTTTTGTTTGTGAAGAAGAAGGATGGGAGTTTTCGGACGTGCATAGACTACCGGCAATTGAACAAGGTAACTATTAAGAACAAGTATCCTCTTCCTCGTATTGATGACTTATTCGATCAATTACATGGTGCTTGTGTCTTCTCTAAGATTGACTTGAGATCCGGTTATCATCAATTGAAAATACGGGCAACGGATGTGCCAAAGACTGCTTTTCGAACCAGGTATGGGCATTACGAATTTGTAGTGATGTCTTTTGGTCTTACGAATGCCCCTGCTGCGTTCATGAGCTTGATGAACGAGATTTTTAAGCCATATCTGGATCTCTTTGTAATCGTATTTATTGATGATATACTGATATACTCTAAAAGTAAGAAGGAACATGAGGAGCATTTGAGAATTGTATTGGAAATGTTGAGGGAGAAAAAGCTTTATGCCAAGTTCTCTAAGTGAGAGTTTTGGCTAGATGCAGTGTCCTTTTTGGGGCACATGGTTTCTAAGGATGGAGTGATGGTGGATCCTTCTAAGATTGAGACGGTGAAGAATTGGGAAAGACCTACTAATGTGTCAGAAATAAGGAGCTTTGTTGGGTTAGCTAGCTACTACCGCCGATTTGTCAAGGGATTCTCTTCTATTGCTTCCCAATTGACGAACTTGACTAAGCAGAATGTTCCATTTGTATGGTCGGATGAGTGTGAGGAAAGCTTTCAGAAGCTCAAGACTTTGTTGACTACCGCACCTGTCCTCACCTTGCCGGTAGAGGGTAAGAACTTCATTGTTTATTGTGATGCATCCTATTCTGGGTTGGGTGCAGTGCTAATGTAAGAGAAGAATGTGATTGCTTATGCTTCAAGACAATTAAAAGTGCATGAACGTAACTATCCGACCAATGATTTGGAATTGGCCGCGGTAGTATTCGCATTAAAGCAATGGAGGCACTATTTATATGGGGTTAAGTGTGAAGTCTATACGGATCATCGTAGCCTACAATATGTCTTTACTCAGAAAGATTTGAACTTGAGACAAAGGAGATGGATGGAACTACTGAAGGACTACGATATCACTATTTTGTATCATCCGGGAAAAGCGAATGTTGTGGCGGATGCTTTAAGTAGAAAGGCGGGAAGCATGGGAAGTCTAGCTCACTTGCAAGCTTCTAGACGCCCATTGGCTAGAGAAGTTCAGATTCTGGCTAATGACCTTATGAGGTTAGAAGTAAATGAGAAGGGAGGATTTTTGGCTTGCGTGGAGTCGAGATCTTCCTTCTTTGACAAGATTAAGGGAAAGCAGTTTAATGATGAGAGAATTGATCCGGATTCGAGATAAAGTGTTGCAAGGAGAGGCTAAAGAAGCAACAATCGATGAGGAAGGTGTGTTGAGGATTAAGGGAAGGGTATGTGTACCCCGCGTCGATGATTTGATCAACACTATTCTGACAGAGGCTCATAGTTCAAGGTATTCGATACATCCGGGTGCAACCAAGATGTACCGTGACCTAAAGCAACACTTTTGGTGGAGCAGAATGAAGCGTGATATTGTTGATTTTATTGCCAAATGTCCAAACTGTCAACAAGTAAAGTATGAACACCAGAGGCCCGGTGGAACACTTCAGAGAATGCCCATTCCTGAATGGAAGTGGGAGAGAATTGCAATGGATTTCGTGGTTGGTCTTCCGAAGACAATGGGTAAGTATGACTCTATTTGGGTGATTGTTGATAGGTTAACTAAGTCTGCTCATTTCATTCCGGTCAAGGTGACTTACAATGCAGAGAAGCTAGCTAAAATCTATATCTCAGAAATCGTTCGATTGCATGGAGTTCCACTCTCCATTATATCAGATAGAGGTACGCAGTTTACCTCTAAGTTTTTGAAAACATTGCATGCGGAATTGGGTACTAGGTTGGACCTTAGTACCGCATTCCACCCTCAGACCGATGGTCAGTCTAAGCGAACGATTCAAGTGTTGGAGGATATGCTTCGTGCATGTGTGATAGAATTTGGTGGTCATTGGGATAACTTCCTACCCTTAGCGGAGTTTTCATACAATAATAGATATCACTCAAGCATTGATATGGCTCCATTTGAGGCATTGTATGGTAGGAGATGAAGGTCTCCCATTGGGTGGTTTGATGCATTTGAGGTTAGACCCTGGGGTACTGACCTTTTGAAGGATTCGATAGAGAAAGTGAAATCTATTCAAGAAAAGCTTCTAGCGGCGCAAAGTAGGCAAAAAGAATATGCAGATCGAAAGGTTAGAGACTTAGAATTCATGGAGGGGGAGCAAGTCTTATTGAAGGTTTCGCCCATGAAAGGGGTGATGCGGTTTGGTAAAAGAGGTAAGCTAAGCCCAAGGTAAATTGGTCCCTTTGAAGTACTTAAGCGAGTAGGGGAGGTGGCTTATGAGTTAGCCTTTCCTCCAGGGCTGTCCGGAGTGCATCCGGTATTCCATGTGTCTATGTTGAAAAGATACCATAGGGATGGAAACTACATTATCCGTTGGGATTCAGTTTTGCTTGATGAGAATTTGTCTTATGAGGAGGAGCCTGTTGCTATTTTAGATAGAGAAGTTCGCAAGTTGCGGTCAAGGGAGATTGCATCCATCAAGGTGCAATGGAAGAATTGGCCGGTTGAAGAAGCCACTTGGGAGAAGGAGGCCGATATGCAAGAAAGATACCCACATCTGTTTAAAGATTCAGGTACTCCTTCTCACCCTTGTTTTTCTTCTTGTGATCGTTCGAGGACGAACGATGGGTAAATTGGTATCTATTGTAACGACCTGTTTAGTCGTTTTGAGCAGCAGATTTTATTTCTGAGAAAATTGGCTGAGACGACGGACCCCACAATGCACCGTCATGGGCACGACGGACCGTCGCAGGGTCTCGTTTCACAACACTTAGAAATTCTGAAATTGTGTACTGAAAATCGACTCTCTGAACTTCGTAAAAGAATGGCAGGACGGACTGTCACAGGTGTGACGGACCGTCACAGATTCTTGAATAAAATTGAGTCTCTGAACTCTGTGACGGAGCAGCAGGACGGACCGTCGCAGGCACGACGGCCCGTCACAGACTGCATAATCCCAGTCTAGGTCGGATTTATGTACACGTTTTAAGGGACGTTTTGGACCATTCCTACTTTAATTATAAAGTTAGAGGGTTAAGGTTAATAAGTCTAATTACTTGGGGTTAAAAGATGTAACCTTAAGTTAATTAGTTGGTTGTTATTGCCATCTTTCATTCTTAATTACATGTTAATTAGGGTAAAAGAAAGGGGATTTGAATAAGAAAATAGGAAGAACAAGAGAGAGAGAGAGAGAATTGAACGAGAAAGAGAGAAACGAAGAGGATAGCAAAGCTTGGGAATTTCTTGCTTGATCACTAGTCTTCGGTGGAGGTAGGTTATGGTTTTTTTTACGATATTCATAGTAAACTCTTAATAGCGAATGATATGTATTGATAGTATTGTAAACCCTGCTATGTGCTTAATTGTATGCTTGCATGAATGTGATTATATAATTGTGATGATATAAGCATGATGAAGTTATCGAATCCCAAATCTTACAAAACCCTAATCTCTTTATTAATGATAATGCCTTGGTATGAGAGAAGGCTTGATAAACTAAAGTAATGAGATTGATGATGCCTTGGTATAAGAAAGGGCTTGATGAACTAAAGTAATGAGAATGATGATGCCTTGGTATAAGAGAAGGCTTGATGAATTGATAGAATGAGATTAGGGGATCGGAGTGTCACGTTCCGACACATAGAATTAAGGGATCGGGTGTCACGAACCGACACGTAGTATTAGGGGGACCGGGTGTCACGAACCGACACGTAGATTTAGGGGATCGGGTGTCACAAACCGACACGTAGATTTAGGGGATCGGAGTGTCACGTTCCGACACATAGTAGTAGGGGATCGGAGTGTCACGTACCGACACAAGATGAATAAAGAATATGAGGGAGCGGAGTGTCACGTACCGACACAAGAGAAATAAAGATAATGAATCTTGAAAGATGCTAATATACTCAATCTAATGAATCTAATTCCAAAATGAGTATGGTATTGAGGCTTGAGTCCTCATGTGTGAACTTGCGGTAAATGTTAATGATATAGTACTTTTTGTTGCTACATGTTGAGTATTGTAGTTGGTTTTAAAATATTACTTGCTATATATTGTCTTCTATTTTGAGTTGGCCGATGATATCTACTCAGTACCCGTGTTTTGTACTGACCCCTACTTTTATGTTTTCTTCTTTGTTATTTGTGGAGTGCAGCAAACGTACCGTCATCTTCAACTCAACCGCAATTCTAGCCAGTCTTCGTCACACCGGATCTTCAGGGTGAGCTAATGCTTTTAGCTTGGACTGGATCTTCTTCCTCATGTCTTGATGCCTTGAAGTTTCCGGCATGGACTAACTTTTACTTGTTTTAGCTTTTAGAATACTCTTAGTTTAGTCATTTGAGTATAGATGTTCTTGTGGTGATGACTTCCAGATTTTGGGGATAATAATAGTTATTGAATTGATTTTATTAATGAGTTAAGTCTTCCGCATTACTTTCTGTTGATATTATATTGAAATGATAAGGGTTAGATTGGTTGGTTCGCTCACATAGGAGGGCAAATGTGGGTGCCAGTCGCGGCTCGGTTTTGGGTCGTGACATCCTCTATTATAATCGCACATCATATTGATATAACAATATATTTATAAGTGAAGGTTAGATTGTTATAATTTATAAAGACCATTAAATTTATGATTTTTGAAGAAATTAAGAATTTACCCAAGGATTCAAATTGAACAAATATGATTTTTGAGATACAAATATTTGAAGTTCGATTAGATATATGAGTGACTTTTTGGGTCTAGAATAGATATATAATAATATAGTTGTATATTAACTCGCATGCTTACGAATATTTCATATACAATTGGTAGATTGGGAACACTTGAAGCTTTGTGAAACGCAAAAATAAGATCTTGAAGATTCGTGATATGTGTTCAACATTCGAGGTATGTAAAGACTTTTAGACTTGTTGAAGGATGTTTTCCTAATTAAAGATTAAAAAATAAAATAGATATAGGGATAAGGGCGAAAGATGGGGGTCTCGTATCAATTGTTTGGCGGGCATTGATACGAGTACCGGAGTTATAAAAGGGAAAGTTACTACTATAGAATCTGTATTGTAATTTGAGAATGTCAAAGCATATGGGTATTAGCTGATATATTATTGACTTCAAATTCTTGTGTGATTGTGTTTTCTTTATTACACTCGCATAGTTTATATTTGAGGTGGTTATGTATATGTTGATACTTGAATGATTGAGGTGCATCATCACCCCCTTATTTGAAATGACACAAGATTTAATATAAGTGGGGTACGTGGAGATCGTCCGTGCTGGGATGATGAGATGTTAAGATTATAATTTGGACACGTGGAGATCGTCCATGCAGAAATTGTTTGATATTATGATAGTGCATTGAGATCGTCCATATAGACACGTGGAGATAGTCTGTGTCTGTATATGGACCTCGTGAGTCCCCCACGGATCATGAACTCTCGATGTATTTTCGAGGAGTATCATCTATATACGGTTGAGAGAGTACTTGGAATCTGAGGCATATCATTTCATGGTGTCGCATTGCATTCCATCTCATTACATCCTTCATTTTTTTCGTTGATTATGGATTTTATTGGTGGTTAAAAAGTATGTGATATTTAATTTTCTCTATTTGATGGAACTTGACTGGTAAATATTATATATACTTGTATACATAAAGAAATAATTTTCTTACATGAACTCCTGTCGCTTCTTCTTTGTTGTCGGTCAATGAGATATACTGGGTACACGTGATTTCGTACTCATACAACACTTGCTTCACTCTTTTGTGATGAAGATTGTATTCCAACTTTGGACACGTTCTTGGAGCTTTGAGTATGATTTTGAATTTTCTTGGAGTTGTGGTGTGCTGCTTGGGATATTCTGCGGCACACACCTTCAATCGACCTCTATTTATTATGTTATTTTGATATTTGGATAGGATATTTCTTATGTTTAGTTTTTCATATTAGTTTGGGCTTGTATCCTATTTTAAAAAGCTCTTGTACATATGACATTAAATCTTGGTGTGATATTTCTATTTTCCGCATTCATTTTTGAATACTTAGTATATTAGATATTAGTTTGGTACTTACCTTTTCATGTTTAAGTTGGATTGGGAAATTCATAGGGTTGGCTTACCTATCGGTTGAGAACATAGGTGCCATTATGAATCGTGATTTTGGGCATTTCAAATTAATATCATAGCCCTAGGTTCATCGGTCTCGCGAGTACAAGAGATGAGTCTAACAGAGTCTTGTGGATCGTTTTGGAGATGTCCATTACTTAACTTCAAAAATCTATAGGACTTTAGAAAACTTTCATCTTTCATTCCTTATCGTGTGTGTGGTTTGGTGTAAGGTCAAAATTTCTTGGTCCACTCTCTCATCAACAATGAGGAGACATTTTCAAATTTGATCCTTGTGAAAGGGGATAACATTGAGTACATATATTACGTGGTTACAAAAATATCTTGATAATGAGCCTTTCAATTCAAAAGAAGGAAATTGACGAGGTTGGGATACTAAGAATGGTTTTTATCGAGGTATTATTTAGACAAGGATATTGAAAATTCATTTGTATTTATTAGGGTAATTTTATGAATCGCGCTTATGGTTAGTGAATAATTTAGTAGTGAAAAATTATAATATCGATTTCTTGAAGCAAAATGTAAGGATAAGAAGATTCAATTGATCAAATAAGATTTAAGTGATTATGGTAGGGCTATGGGAAGAAGTTGAGAAAGGATATAGATATAATGTCACGACCCAAATCGAGCCGCGAGTGGCACCCACACTAATCCTACTATATGAGCAAACCAACCAATCTAAACCCCAACATTTCAATACAATATAAACAGAATATAATGCGGAAGACTTAAAACTCATTAACAAAATCAATTAATAACTTCTAAAATTTATCAATTACTATCCCCAAAATCTGGAAGTCATCACCACAAGAACATCTATCCTAAAATTACTAAATCTAAGAATGTCTAAGAAACTAAAACAATTTAACATCTAGTCCATGCCGGAATTTCAAGGCATCAAGACGAGAAGAAGAAGATCCAGTCCAAGCTAGAAGCATTAGCTCACCCTGAAATCTAGTGTGATAAAGACTTGCTAGAGTTGCGGTTGAGTTGAAGACGATGGCACGTTTGCTGCACTCCACAATTAACAAGGAAAAACAAATCAAGTAGGGGTCAGTACAAACACAAGTACTGAGTAGGTATCATTGGCCAACTCAAAATAGAAAACAATATATGTCAGACAATAACATAAAACCAATCAAATACTTAACAGGTGATAGCAATACGCATAAGACTCATTTGCAACAACACCAATCACATCTATGAGGACTCAAGCCTCTACACCATACTCATTTGGGAATTAGGTTCATTAAATTGAGTATATTAACATATTTCATGACTCATTCTCTTTGCTATCCTGGTGTCGGAACGTGACACTGTGATCCTCATCATACTATACTGGTGTCGGAACGTGACACTAGATCCACTACTACTATCCTGTTGTCGGAACGTGACACTCCGATCCTCATCATACTATCCTGGTGTCGGAACGTGACACTCCGATCCTCATCATACTATCCTGGTGTCAGAACGTGACACTCCGATCCTCATCATACTATCCTGGTCTCGGAACGTAACACCCGATCCTCTATTACTATCCTGGTGCCGGAACGTGACAACCGATCCTCTATTACTATCCTGGTGCCGGAACATGACACCCGATCCTCTATTACTATCCTGGTGCCGGAACGTGACACCCGATCCACTAACCTCATTCTTTTAGTTCATCAAGCCTTCTTTTATACCAAGGCATCATCATTAACAAAGAGGTTTTAATGGTTTAGGATTCAATAGCCTCATCATGCTTATTTCATCACAATTATATAATCACATCATGCAAGCACACAATTAGGCATATAGAAGGGTTTACAATACTACCCAACACATATCATTCACTATCAAGAGTTTACTATGAAATAGTGAAAACCATAACCTACCTCCACCGGAGAATTCGTGATCAAGCAAGCTATCCTCAAAGTCTTTGCTTTCTTCTTCGTTTCTCTCTTCTCTCGATCGTTCTCCCTCTCTTTCTGTCCTTTCTCTTTTTTCTTCTTCAAACTATTTTTCTTTTACCCTAATTACCATATAATTAAGTATAAAAGATGATAAATTAACCCACTATTTGTCTCAAGGTTATCTCCTTTAACCCCCAAGTAATTAAATTATTAACATTAAACCACTAACTTTATAATTATAAGCAGGAATAGTCCAAAACGCCCCTTAAAACATTTAACAGAAATCCGACCCAGGCAGGGTTACGCAGACTGTGACGGCCCGTCGTGCCTGCGACGGTCCGTCCTGCTGCTTCCGTAACAAAGTTCAGAGACTAAATTTCACTAAATGGTCTGTGACGGCCCGTCATGCCTGTGACGGTCCGTCCTACCATTTTGTCGCGAAGTTCAGAGAGTCGATCTCAGTATCCAAATTTCAGAATACTATGTGTTTTGGAACGAGACCCCCTCGACGGTCCGTCGTGCCCATGACGGTCCGTCGTGGGATCCGTCGACTCAGACAGTTATTACAAGAAATTACTCTGCTGCTCAAACGACTAAACATGTCATTACAATAGATACCAATTTACCCATCGTTCGTCCTCGAACGATCACAAGAAGGAAAACAAGAGCGAGAAGGAGTACCTGAATCTGCAAACAGGTGTGGGTATCTTTCTTGCATATCAGCCTCCTTCTCCCAAGTGGATTCTTCATCTGGTCGATTCTTCCATTGAACTTTGATGGATGCAATTTCTCTTGACCTCAACTTGCGAACTTCTCTATCTAAAATAGCAACAGGCTCCTCCTAATAAGACAAATTTTCATCGAGCAGAACTGAATCCCAACGAATGATGTAGTTTGCATCCCCATGGTATCCTTTCAACATAGACACATGAAATACCGGATGCACTCCTGCAGCCCTGGAGGTAAGGACAATTCATAAGATACCTCCCCCACGCACTTCAAGACTTCAAATGGACCAATATATCTTTGGCTAAGCTTACCTCGCTTACCAAACCGCATCACCCCTTTCATGGGCAAAACCTTCATCAAGACTTGCTCACCCTCCATAAACTCCAAATCTCTAACCTTTTGATTTGCATATTCTTTCTGCCTACTTTGAGCCACTAAAAGCTTTTCTTGAATGCATTTCACTTTATCTAATGATTCCCTCAGAAGGTCAGTACCCCAAGGTCTAACCTCGAATGCATCAAACCACCCAATGGGAGACCTACATCTTCTCCCATATAGTGCTTCAAATGGGGCCATATCAATACTTGAGTGATAACTATTGTAGTAGGAGAACTCTGCTAAGGGTATGACGCTATCCCAATGGCCACCAAATTCTATCACACATGCACGAAGCATATCCTCCAACACTTGAATCGTTCGCTCAGACTGACCGTCGGTCTGAGGATGGAACGCAGTACTAAGGTCCAACCTAGTACCAATTCCACATGCAATGTTTTCCAAAACTTAGAGGTAAACTGTGTACCTCTATATGATATGATGGAGAGTGGAACTCCATGCAATCGCACAACTTCCGAGATGTAAAGTTTGGCTAACTTCTTTGCATTGTAAGTCACTTTGACCGTAATGAAGTGAGCAGACTTAGTTAACATATCAACAATTACCCAAATGGAGTCATACTTACCCATTGTCTTGGGAAGACCAACCACGAAATCCATTGCAATTCTTTCCCACTTCCATTCAGGAATGGGCATTCTCTGAAGTGTTCCTCCGGGCCTCTGGTGTTCATATTTTACTTGCTGACAATTTGGACATTTGGCAATAAAATCAACAATGTCACGCTTCATTCTACTCCACCAAAAGTGTTGCTTTAGGTCACGATATATCTTGGTTGAACCAGGATGTATAGAATACCTTGAACTATGAGCCTCTATAAGAATAGTGTGAACCAAATCATCGACGCGGGATACACATACCCTTCCCTTAATTCTCAAAACACCTTCCTCATTGATTTTTGCTTCTTTAGCCTCTCCTCGCAACACCTTATCTCGGATCCGGATCAATTTCTTATCAGTAAACTGCTTTCCCTTAATCTTGTCAAGAAAGGAAGATCTTGCCTCCACACAGGCCAAAAATCCTCCCTTCTCATTTACTTCTAACCTCATAAGGTCATTAGCCACAGTCTGAACCTCTCTAGCCAATGGGCGTCTAGAAACTTGCAAGTGAGCTAGACTTCCCATGCTTCCTGCCCTTCTACTTAACGCGTCTGCCACTACATTAGCTTTTCCCGGATGATACAAGATAGTGATGTCATAGTCTTTCAGTAGTTCCATCCACCTCCTCTGTCTCGAATTCAAATCTTTCTGAGTAAAGACATACTGTAAACTACGATGATCCGTATAGACTTCACTCTTAAGCCCATATAAATAATGTCTCCATTGCTTTAATGCAATCACTACTGCAACCAACTCCAAATCATGGGTCAGATAATTACGTTCATGCACCTTTAATTGCCTTGAAGCATAAGCAATTACATTCTTCTCTTGCATTAACTGCACCCAAACCAGAATAGGATGCATCACAATAAACAATGAAATTCTTACCTTCCACTGGCAAGGTAAGAATTGGTGCAGTAGTCAACAAGGTCTTGAGCTTCTGAAAGCTTTCTTCACACTCATTCGTCCAAAAAAATGGGACACTCTGCTCAATCAAATTTGTCAATTGGGCAGCAATAGAGGAAAATCCCTTGAAAAATCGGCGGTAGTAGCTAGCTAAACCAACAAAACTCCTCACCTCTGTAACATTAGTAGGTATTTCCCAACTCTTCACTGCTTCAATCTTAGATGGATACACCATCACTCCCTTCTTAGAAACTACATGCCCTAACAAGGACACTGAATCTAGCCAAAACTCACACTTGAAGAATTTGGCATAAAGCTTTTTCTCTCTCAACATTTCTAATACAATTCTCAAGTGCTCCTCATGTTCTTTCTTGCTCTTTGAGTATACCAGTATATCATCAATGAATACAATGAAAAAGAGATCCAGATATGGCTAAAAATCCAATTCATCAAGCTCATGAAAGCAACAGGGGCATTCTTAAGCCCAAAAGACATTACTAAAAACTCATAATGCCCATACCTGGTCGGAAAGGCAGTCTTGGGCACATCCATTGCCCGTATTTTCAATTGATGATAACCACATCTCAAATCAATTTTTGAGAAGTTACAAGCACCTTGTAACTGATCGAACAAATCATCGATGCGAGGAAGAGGATACTTGTTCTTAACAGTTACCTTATTTAGTTGTCTGTAGTCTATGCAAGTCCGGAAACTCCCATCCTTCTTCTTCACAAACAAAACAGGAGCACCCCAAGGGGATGCACTTGGTCTAATGAAGCATTTCCTAATAATTCTTGAAGTTGAGCCTTTAATTCCCTTAACTCCGCGGGAGCCATTCTATAAGGGGGTATGGAAATGGGGCGAGTACCCGGTTCAAGATCAATGCAAAAGTCAATATCTCTATCCGGTGGCATACCAGGAAGGTCTGCAGGAAACACATCCGTAAAACTCACGGACTATCGAAACCGACTCAATTGAAGGTACTTGGGTAGTATCATCTCTGAGGTGTGCCAAGAAGGATAAACACCCTTTACTAATGATTCTCTTAGCACGAAGAAAGGAGATGATACGAACTGGAGTGGAAGTGTAGTCACCCTCCCACACTAAGGATCTGTCCCAGGCTTGGCCAACGTTACAGTTTTTGCATTACAATCTAAGATTGCAAAATTTGGAGAAAGCCAAGTCATACCTAGCATTACTTTGAAGTCAACCATTTCTAAAATAACCAAGTCTACATAAGTATTGCTCCCTACAAAAGCCACAGGACAAGACCTATACACCTTTTTGACTATCACAGACTCACCCACCGGAGTAGAAACACGAATAGACATGTCAAGCAATTCACAATGTAAATTAAGACCAGTAGCAAATGAGGAAGATACATATGAAAATGTGGAGCCAGGATCAAATAATGCATAGGCCATGCAATCACAAACCAAAAGATTACCTGTGATAACAACATCAGATGTCTCCGCTTCAGACCGCCCGGGGAAAGCGTAACAATGGGCCCTATCGCTTGTCTGCCCGTTGCCCCTACCATGTTGTGCTGTAGTGGCTCCAGTTTGGCCGTCACCCCGGCCGTTTTGGGGACCACCATCACCTCGACCACCACGTCCTCCAGAATAACGGCCTCTTCCTTGACCACCTCTACCTCTGACTATTGGAGGTCTGTAACTCTGTTTTGGACAATACCTCTTAATGTGTCTAGTCTCCCCACATCCATAACACTCTCTGGATTCAAGAATAGGTCTCTGTGAGAATGACGAACTCTGGGGATAACCTCCAAACTCAGAGAAATGTTGACCGGTCTGCGGTGGACCCCAAACTACAGTCTGGAGTGAAGACTGAATAGGTCGGGCTGAGTAACCTCCTGAACCCTGCCCTCTAGATTAAGAACCATTAAATTCACCTCCCTTACGAAACCTTTTAGGTGTAGATGCCATGGTGAAGTCATCTGGCTTCACCCCCTCCACCTCTATCATGAAGTCTACCACTTTCTGGAAGGATTTTGCTGTAGCCGCTACCTGTAGTGCTGACCTCAACACCTTCACAAAACGGCGAATCCGCTCTTGTGGACTGAAACAAAGCTGGGTGGTGTACATAGATAATGCACGAAACTTAGCCTCATACGCAGTAACAGACATCCTTCCTTGCTCTAGGCTCAAGAAGTCATCTCTCCTCCTATCCCTCAAGGTCCGGTGGATATACTTCTCCATGAATAAGCTAGAGAACGACACCCAA
The DNA here is from genome assembly GCA_027705065.1 of Solanum peruvianum. Lineage (NCBI taxonomy): Eukaryota > Viridiplantae > Streptophyta > Magnoliopsida > Solanales > Solanaceae > Solanum > Solanum peruvianum. Next base: position 16,011,598 of record JAKWJD010001765.1, read on the forward strand.
GTCATAGGTGGTGCCTGTGTGGGTTGACACTCAACATGTGACCGCCACCACATTTTGGCATTTCCCTGAAATTGATAGGTTACAAACTCAACGCCAAATCGTTCCACTATGCCCATTTTATGCAGTAACTCATGACAACAACAAGAAAGTCGTAAGCATCCTCAGATTCAGCACCATTGAAAACTGGAGGTTTCAATTTTAAGAACTTACTGAAAATTTCATGCTGATCACTTGTCATTATAGGCCCTGTAGTCAAACGAGGAAACGTGCCTATTTCAAATGAGGCATCCATGCGGGAAGCCACAACAGCTGCCTCTTGTATTTCTGGAACCTGAGGTGCTCGTGCAGAAAACACTGGAGGTGTCTGGCCTTGATCAGATAACCCGCTAAGATAAGCAAGAACCTGATTGATCATCTCTGGGTTAGGTTAGGGTGGTAATTCCTCATTCTGTACTTGTTCATTTTGCCCTTCCTCACCCTTTCTTACCACTTCCTCAGTCGGTGGAGGAGTCACCACCCTAGTATTAGATAGGCCAGGTGCTTATCCTCTTCCTTTAGAGAACGTTCTCCCGCGATCTCTACCACGGCCTCTTCGAGCTACATCCCCAGTGGCTGGCTCAGACGCATCTTGTCTTGCCAGTGTTGGTGTTGGCACAGTTGTTGCTCTAGTTCTAATCATCTAGGAAATAGAGTGAAGATAATCAGATACCAATTTGTATCACCTAGATACCAATTGGATCCAAGTAATAGCACGAAAGAAAGAAAGAAAGAATGGAACTTTCCAAAAGTCTTATAGCCTCTCAAAGAAAAGTAAAGGCGTCCCCCTACCGTTCCTTAAGACTCTACTAGACTCGTTCTTGTGTGATGAGACCAACGAACCTAATGCTCTGATACCAAGTTTGTCACGATCCAAATCGAGCCGCGAGTGGCACCCACACTTATCCTACTATGTGAGCGAACGAACAAATCTAAACCCTAACATTTCAATACAATATAAACAGAATATAATGCGGAAGACTTAAAACTCATTAACAAAATCAATTAATAACTTCTAAAATTTATCAATTACTATCCCCAAAATCTGGAAGTCATAACCACAAGAACATCTATCTTCAAATCACTAAATCTAAGAATGTCTAAGAAACTTAAACAATTAAACAGCTAGTCCATGCGGAATTTCAAGGCATCAAGACGAGAAGAAGAAGATCCAGTCCAAGCTAGAAGCATTAGCTCACCCTGAAATCTAGTGTGATGAATACTGGCTAGAGTTGCGGTTGAGTTGAAGACGATGGCACGTTTGTTGCACTCCACAATTAACAAGGAAAAACAAATACAAGTAGGGGTCAGTACAAACACAAGTACTGAGTAGGTATCATCGGCCAACTCAAAATAGAAAACAGTATATGTCAGACAATAACATAAAACCAACCAAATACTTAACAGGTGATAACAATACGCATAAGAATTATTTGCAACAACACCAATCACAACTATGAGGACTCAAGCCTCTACACCATACTCATTTGGAATTAGGTTCATTAAATTGAGTATATTAATATATTTCATGATTCATTCTCTTTGCTATCCTGGAGTCGGAACGTGACACTCCGATCCTCATCATACTATCCTGGGTTCGGAACGTGACACCCGATCCACTACTACTATCCTGGTGTTGGAACGTGACACTCCGATCCTCATCATACTATCCTGGTGTCGGAACGTGACACTCCGATTCTCATCATACTATCCTGGTGTCGGAACGTGACACTCCGATCCTCATCATACTATCCTGGTGTCGGAACGTGACACGCGATCCTCTATTACTATCCTGGTGCCGGAACGTGACACCCGATCCTCTATTACTATCCTGGTGCCGGAACGTGACACCCGATCCTTTATTACTATCCTGGTGCCGGAATGTGACACCCGATCCACTAACCTCATTCTTTTAGTTCATCAAGCCTTCTTTCATACCAAGGCATCATCATTAACAAAGAGGTTTCAATGGTTTAGGATTCAATAGCCTCATCATGCTTATTTCATCACAATTATATAATCACATCGTGCAAGCACACAATTAGGCATATAGAAGGGTTTACAATACTACCCAACACATATCATTCGCTATCAAGAGTTCACTATGAAATATTGAAAACCATAACCTACCTCCACTGGTGAATTCGTGATCAAGCAAGCTATCCTCAAAGTCTTTGATTTCTTCTTCGTTTCATTCTTCTCTCGATCGTTCTCCCTCTCTTTCTGTCCTTTCTCTTTTTTCTTCTTCAAACTCTCTTTCTTTTACCCTAATTACCATATAATTAAGTATAAAAGATGATAAATTAACCCACTATTTGTTTCAAGGTTATCTCCTTTAACCCCCAAGTAATTTAATTATTAACATTAAACCACTAACTTTATAATTATAAGCAGGAATAGTCCAAAATTCCCCTTAAAACATTTAACAGAAATCCGACCCAGGCAGGGTTACGCAAACTGTGACGGCCCGCCGAGCCTGCGACGGTCCGTCCTGCTGCTTCCGTCACAAAGTTCAGAGACTAAATTTCACTAAATGGTCTGTGACGGCCCGTCATGCGTGTGACGGTCCGTTCTGGCATTTCGTCGCGAAGTTTAGAGAGTCGATCTCAGTACCCAAATTTCAAAAAATTCTAAGTGTTTTGGAACGAGACCCCCTTGACGGTCCATCGTGGGATTCGTCGACTCAGACATTTATCACAAGAAATTACTCTGCTGCTCAAACGACTAAACAGGTCGTTACATATAAAATGTGATCACTTCTCATGATGTTTGAGAGTGTAAGATTTATTGTAAGATTTGTATGACATATTTTCTTTTTACCCTTTTGAGTGGAGGTATAGTGAATATAATTTGAATAGTTCTAGTTGAATGACATTATGGACATACTAATGGTAATTTAATAGAAGTGACAACGTTAATTAAGTCTAATACATTAAAATATTATAAAAAGTTAAAGTGAATATCGGTCAATAAACACATTTAAATGGAGGTTATGTATAAATAGTGATGAATACACATTGTAAGGACCTTTCAAGATATTGGATTGAGGATTAGTAATAATGATTGAAAATAAGAGGGGAAAAATATTTTTTTAGTTAAGGGATTTTGGAGTAGCTAGTTGTAAGAAGTTGCATGAGGCCACCTATAGATATGTATACATAGTAGTTATGAATCGCTAAATAGATCATAGATCAATATAGAAGTGATTGAAAATACTACCTTCATAAATAACTAATTGTATTGGGATAATTAAGGTGTTTAAAAATATCTTTCGATATGCTCTCAATTGACTATAATTTTGCTTCGAGTATAGATCTACTTCTTTAGTACATACCTTATTTGGATACAAATATGTTTTGAAGTTGTTCTTTTATTTTTGCACATATTTTAAGAGGTAGAAGATTCTTAGTGGTAGATCGATTACATCGATCTTATACTGAATTAATAGTATATGACACGTGGAAAATCATAGTTATTTTATATAGGGAAGATTTAAACATCATTTGGATATGGATTAAATTTCTCATTGTCATGAAATTTATGACTATAAGTGTAAGACACTAACTTCAAATATGTCTGATATTATAAAATTTAAGTGGCTGGATAGTCTCATTATACATTTAAGAAAGGTATCATTGTTTCTAAAGTTTCAATTTGAGGAACAAGGGTTGCTTCACCTATTCGTCTTAAGTTGTGATACTAGTGATGATGTCTCCTTTAGAGCTTATTCCAATGGTGCAAGAAGTTTTTTAAGGGCATTCCATGTGAGTTTGATATAAAAATTATTATTGACTTATAGTTAGACAGTTGGCCTATTTCTATTATTTTTTATTTGAATAGTTTGGTGATTTCGAAAGAACTTTAACAAGACTTGTTGAGTAAGAAACTTTGTTGGATCAAGTACACATTTATTGGGTGTTTCTATCAAATTGATATTCCATTGTTATTATTTTCATCTAGGATATACTGGTATACTCCCATAGTAGGAAGGATCACGAGCATTATTTAAGGATGGTTCTCTATATTCTGAAGAAAATTAAGCTTTGTTCATGTTCTTTTTAAGGGTGGGTTTCGATTAGTTTGGTGGCATGATTAAAATTTGTAGTGACCAAGAAATGTATTAGGAGGGATCCCAAGAGAATTGAGGCATTTTTAAATTGGTACTGGCCTATTTTAGCTATGATATTTGGAGTTCTTAGGCCTAGTTGGTTAGTATCGATGGTGCTCATTTTGAATACACATGCATTGACTAGATTATCCTAGAAGTAATCGGCTTTTCAATGGTTTGATGTGTCTGAGGTGAGTTTTCTAAAGCTCAATGTTGGGCTATTGCCCATGTTTCAACCAAGGGTCTCATGGTCTAATCCTACTTGAAAATTGACTGGATTTATTCTCTTTATTTGGTTTCCAATTCTATAAGGAAAAGGATTGGAATTATAATCATATTTTCAGTTGGTTTTGACTTGTAAGGAAAAACACAACTCTATAAATAGAGGATGGTATTGAGGGAATAACTCAATTACTCATTAATATTTCTTTTCAAGGACTTAAGGACATAAGAGAGATTTTTTGTAGAGCTTTTAACAAGAGAGGAGAGAAGAGAGTAGAGAAAAGAAGAAGATTTGTTTTGCTGCATTGTTTTTTCTCTGATCAGAAAACTTCATATCGTATTTTTCAATTAACTAACGGTCGGATCAGGCCGAAATATGGACTGAGTATTTTCGAGATTTTGTTGGTTGATTTGAACGATGGCGATCGGATTTGGAGGTCAGCAAGATACTATTTTAGGCTCTGAATAACAGCTATGTTTGGTGGTGTTTCTTTCTATTTATATTTTGGTGGGTTTTAATGTAGGAAGGTAAGTGAAAGCTTATGCTTCGAGATAATTGAAATTTCATGAGAAAAACTGTTTCGTTATAGCTTAAACTTGGTGGTGGTGATGGTGCTTGCATTAAATTGTTATGGCATTATATTTATAATTTGTATTATGAGAGGTTTTAGTATAATATTTAATAAGAGGAATCTAAATTTAATACAATGGATATGGAAGTTTCTCAAGGACTATGGAATGTGTACTGTTTATCTTTTGGACAAAGCCAATGTGATAGTAGATAACATGGGGTAAAATACAGTGAGTATGGGTAGTCTACCATTGTTACATGGAGGAAAGATAGTGCTTATTGGAGATCATTCGTGTTGGATAGTTTGGTGATGAAAATTTGTGTACGACTTACGGTAAGGTGTTACAAGGAGATGTCAAGGTAGAAATTCTTGGTGGTGAGTGATTTTTAAGGATAAGAGATCTTATTATGTTCTTTCAATATGTGAGCTAACTAGATTAATCATGGAAGATGCCAATAGTTTAAATATTTTATTCATCCAGAGGCTATTGGGGTATACTTTAACTTGAAGCAATATTATAAATAGTATCGTATGAAGGGATTGAATTTGCATCTCGTGTGTGAAAAGTTATCAAGTAAATTATGAGCACCAAAAGCATGAATGTATGACTTAAATGATGCCTATATTAGAGTCGGAGTGGAAACATATTGCTATGAATTTGTGGCAGGGTTGCCACGTATCTTATGCAAGTTTGTTGTTATATATCGATAGACCAAGTGTGCATATTTCATATCAATTCTATTAACTTGTAGTTTAGATAGTTAGCCTAGATCTACATTTGACAGATAGTTCACTTATATGAGATGCCCATTTTTTTATTATTTTTTTGAGGTACATAATTGACATCTCATGTTTGGAGGTCTATAAAGAAGGAGTTGGGTATTCAAATGGATCTTTATACAACTTCCCACATTTAGAGTGATGGTGTATTTGAATGGACTATCCAGGTCCCTTAGGACATGTGTGATCAAGTTTGATTGTCATTGTGATAAGTTTTTATTTTTAGTAGAGTTCACATACTACGATCGTTATCATTTGATTATGGAGAGGATATTATTTGAGGCTTTGTATAGTAGGTGATTTGATTTTGAATTAATTAGGTTGGACTATATGATGTTAGTTATGGGGTACATTATAGAACAACAGAGTCCTTGGATAAGGTCAAGTTAATTCATATAGGGTCCTTATGGTTCAGAGTAGAAAAAAAGGTACGCAGATAGAAAGGTTCATGATTTGGAGTTCATGGTTAGAGAGAGGTTTATTGAAGATTTCACTCATCAATGGTGTGATAAAATTCTGAAAAGAGGGCAAGTTAAAAATGAGGTATATTCGTTCCCTTGATATTGTAACCGTATAGGTGAGTTTGCTTATGAGTTGGCTTTAACACATGACTTATAAGGTGTTCATCATATATTTCATAATTCGATGCTAGAGAAGTTTCATTTGGGATGGTGCGTATGTTATTCAGTGTTACTTAAATAAAGTTTTAATTTTTTTTAGGAGAAGTTGGTAACTAACATGAATGGGAATATCTGGAAGTTGAGGTCGAAAGAAGTTATTTCAGTAAAAGTTCAAAGGAAGGGTTGAAGGGGCTATTTGGGGGAGTTAGTTGGACATGTAGATAAAATATTCAAATTAGTTTTAAGTTTTTAACTACTTTATTTCTTTTACCGTTCGAGAACGAATGTTTGTTTTAGTGGTAGGTGATGTAACGACCCACTAGGTCATTTTGAGAACTAGAACTACTTTTACTCTTCCCGTGAAGTTTAAATGGACACTTTAAAATATTCGATCATTATGAATATTTATTAAATATAATTAATATGGTGATTAATGGGCTAATTTATTCAATATCTTTTATTGATTAACTCACATAATAAAATAAAATTAAATTAGTAGAATGTGTCATTTTACATACCTAACTATTTGTTGGGAATGGATAAGAAAAAGGAGGCGGAACTTACCTATGAAGACAAACCCCAGAGAAAGACAAACATCGTGCTTATATATCAGGTAGAAGATGTAGATATATACCACTCAATTTTATGTAGTTATTCTATGATAGACAATTACAAATTGTTATTATAATATGTTTTGTTGGGAAAGGGGTTGGTTATAGTATTAGTTTGTTGGTTATAATCGACAATAACTAGTGGATAGTAAGGGATAAGTATGTTCATGATTGGTGATAATAATAAAATAGAGGGGAACGTTAATTATAAATTTTATATTATACATAGATTCTCATGTAACATTCTGCCAAAATAAAAATAATAAAAAGAAATTTTACAAAGAAAGGAAATTGATTCGTAATATCCTCTATTATTATCGAACATCATATTGATATAATAATATATGTATAAGTGAAGGTTAGGTTATTATAACTTATAAAGACCATTAAATTTATTTTTTGAGAAATTAAGAATTTATCCTAGGCTTGAAATTGAACAAATGTGATTCTTGACATATAAATTTTTGAAGCTCCATTAGATATATGAGTGATTTTTTGGGTCTAGGATAGATATATAATAATATGGCTGTATATTAACTCGCATGCTTACGAATATTTCATATACAATTGGTATATTGGGAACCCTTGAAGCTTTGTGAAACGGAAAAATAAGATCTTGAAGATTCGTGATATGTGTTCAACATTCGAGGTATGTTAAGAATTTAAGACCCGTTGAAGGACGTTTTCCTAATTAAAGATTACAAAATAAAAATAGACAAAGGGGTAAGGGCGAAAGATGGGGGTCTCCTATCAATGATGTGACGGTCATTGGTACGAGTACCGGTTTTATAAAAGGAAAAGTTACTACTATAGAATGTGGATGTAAATTTGAGAATGCCAAAGCATATTGGCATAAGCTAATATATTATTGACTAGAAACCCTTGTGTGATTGTGTTTTCTTTATTAAACTCGTATAGTGATAATTGAGGTGGTTATGTATTATGTTGATACTTGAATGATTGAAGTGCATCATCGTCCCCTTATTTGAAATAATATGGTGTACATGCGTTGACATGAAATTGTGTATAAGTTGGGCACGTGGAGATCGTCCGTGCTGGGGATGGTGAGATGTTAAGATTATAATTTGGGCACGTAAAAATCGTTCGTGTGGAAATTGTTTGATATTATAATGACGCGTTGAGATCGTCCGTACAGACAGGTCACGATCGTCCGTGTCAGTATATGGATCGCAAGTCCCCCATGGGTCTTGAACTCTCGATGTATTTCCAATGAGTATCATGTATATACAATTGAGAGAGTATTTGGAATTTGAGGCATCTCTTTTCATGGTGTCACATTGCATTGCATCTCATTACATCCCTTATTTTTTCATTGATTATGGATTTTATTGGTGGTTAAAAAGTACGTGATATTTAATTTCCTCTATTTGATGGAACTTGACTAGTAAATATTATATATACTAGTATACATAAAGCACTAATTTTCTTACATAAACTCCTGTCACTACTTCTTCGTTGCCAGTCAATGAGATATACTGGTACACGTGATTTCGTACTCATACTACACTTGTTCCACTCTTTTATGGTGCAGATTGGATTCCAATTTTGGACACGTTCTTAGAGCTTTGAGTATGATTTTGGATTGTCGTGGATTTGTGGTGTGCTGCTTGGGATATTCTACGGCCCACATCTTCAATCTCCCCTTATTTTTTAAGTTATTTCGATATTCTAATAGGATATTTCTTATGTTTAGTTTTTCATATTAGTTTGGGCTTGTATCCTATTGTAGAATCTCTTGTACCTGTGACACTAAATCTTGGGCTGATATTCTTATTTTCCGAATTCAATTTTGAGTACTTGGTATATTAGATATTATTTTGGTACTTACATATTCACGTTTAAGTTGGATTGATGAAATTTATTGGGTTCGCTTACCTACCGGTTAGGAACATAGGTGCCATCACGACTCGTGATTTTGGATCGTGACAATACATTTTAGTAAGAAAATTTATGTTTGTTTATTATATTGAGTGCATAAGTATATTTTCAAACACTATATAATGAATGAAGCGTAGAAGCAATTAACTGATAAAAAGCAAAATCATATTATTTTTCAGCTTCATCATGAGTAATTTTCATCTTTTTATATCTATTGTTGTCCTTCTCCTTCTAAATACATCAGTAGAATTGCAGCTATTAGAATTGAGAACATTTCAACAAAATCGTTATAGGTCAAAGCGATTTTTCAATCTTTCATGGAGTTAAAAACTTTTCAATCAATGCGCATAGTTCCTTCGGGGCCAAATCCAATACACCATGGTGGCACTCCAAATTTCGAGAATTTCTCAAATACATTTGCTACACTCAAACCCAATAGAACAAACAATTAGCAATTGAAAGAAAAACTTTATAACTTGTTATAAAGCCATAGACATATACATTATTATTAAATGGAGGTTGTTTCATTATATTAAATTATTACTTTTATTTTATTATATTAATATTATTATAGATATTTTGTTATTTTATATATTTTGTAATTTTAGTTATAATTTTTGTACTATAATGAATGTTAACAAAAATCTGATATGAATTATGCATGATTTAACAAAAAAATAAATGATATCACAAAAGTTATTACCAATGGGATTTTAGGTTACTATTTTCAATTTTTGCACATTACAATATCCTTAAGTTTGGAAGATAGGTGTGGCTTCTCTCAATATCATTATAAAACAAAAGTAAGGTATTGTGATGGTGACATGAGAAAGACATTGGGGATGTCATCTCGTAAGAAGCCCCATTAAAAATGGTTATTCGTTCATTTAATCAATGAGCTTACATGAATGTTTTAGTTTTTGCACTTTTTTCATGAAGTTATTCTTTCCTGTGTGGATTATTTATCTTAGGCTAAGGGGTGTCACGTGACACAATTTCATTGGATAAATTAATTAAATATCTTTACATAATTGGAAGGATAAAATATATAATATGATAAAAATTTTAAAGTGATGTTCCTTTACATCAACAACATTGCAGCTCATTTGGTTGGGCATCTTATATTTAACCTTAAAGTGTTGTATTTTATACTTCGCCCATAGATTTCTTGATAAGAATTTCAAATAATTGATCAAGATTGTCAATGTAAGCATTAAAATTTTATTGGATTTAAATTCATAAATTAATTTAGATTATATAAATTCATGAAAATAGTGGAGATTATGTGGCAATCCAAGTCAAACTAAATATGACACTAAGGTCATGCCACGTGTCAAAGTTATGTGGCAATTCAAGTCAAATTAAATAAGCCATTAAAATCATGTCGCATGTGAAGGTTATGTGGCAATCCAAGACAAATTAAATGTTCCACTAAAATCATGTAAGACGTAAAGTTAATGTGGCAATCCAAGTCAAATCAAATGAGCCATTAGAATAACGACATGTGTATCTGTGACATGTTTTGACCAATCAGATCAAAGCTTTTCTAGGGAGCAATGTGATTGGTTGGTTGAAACCGACAAATCAAATCACACCATTAGACCACTCCCTACTACTATAAATAGAGGTCCTCATTCTTCTTAGGGAGGTTTTTTCAATAACAAGAAGGAAGAAGAGAGCACGTGGATCAAAAGCTACAAATTCTCTACAAGCTGTAAGTTCAAGCAATCAAGTTCAATGTTCAAGATTCACGATCAAGGTACTTGTTTATGTTAATTATTCGTCATAACTATACAAGTGTTCTTGAAGAATAATTGACACTCAAGTTCAAAGTTCAAGAATCAAGATAAAGCTATTAAAGCCCTTGACTCTAAATCAAACTCAAGTTATACACATTTGATATTATTTTGAAAATCAAAGGAGTATTATATAGATTGTAACACACACTATATTTTGAAATCAGATACTATATTCTGTTACTTCTATTTTCGTGTCTTGATTATTTGTTTTTCTTGACTTGAAAATTTATTGTTTAGAAATTTTGGCAACCCACTAGAACAATCTCTACCTCTCATCTCTTTACACCGACCAGCAAGTTTCAAGAACACTAAGATGGCTTCTAAGAAGTTCACTCCAAATCTATTGTTGCTAAGACTCTAAATTCCATGTTTTCCTTGGTAGTGGAAAACATACTAGATGCTACTATGGAAAGTTTGGGACCCATCACTAAGAACAAAGTAAACATACTAGGACAACAAAACTTCAAACGTCCTCTAGATCAGTTCCTATTCTGGATCTCCCATCTTCAATGGGGGAAAGATTGTCTCCGGATGAATTAGTAGAAGGAGGGAGGGAATACAGCTGAGATTGTTGAAAAGACATTGGTCCAACACAGTCCATTCAATAACAAGGATCGTACTATTCAAGACGAAAATGATGTTTTGATCACTAGATCTGCCCCAGTCACTCCACATAACTTGTTCCAATTAGATTTCAGTTTGAGGGAAAATCCGTGCTTTACTCCATAACCCATAATGCCAATCCAAGAAATGATTACTAACACCTCAACTGTTGAAGAACAATTGATAAATTTGACAAAGGAAATTGAAGGTCAAACAAGTATGTGCAAGATCAGGATAATCAAATTGTTAAGTTAACTTACAGGGTTTAAAATGTTATGGACGGAGGCTCAAGCCATGCACCAATAAAGCACCCCATTGTACAAGAAAAAGGAGAATCCTCTACAAAGGAAACACATGTTGATGAACTATAAGTATATGCTTAAGGGGGAATTCCCATTCATCAACTATAAGACTTCATATTGGGAACTATCAAAGATAAATATGATGTCCCTTTAAAGTCATCGTTTACATATACCAAGCCATACACTTTAAGAATCGATGTTTGGAAGATTCCTGCAGGTTATCAACCTCCCAAATTTTAACAATTTGATTGTAAGAGAAATCCAATGCAACACATTGCACATTTTGTTGAAAGTTGCAATAATGCTGGAACATATGGAGATTATCTAGTTCAACAATTTGTGCGCTCCTTGCAAGGAAATGCTTTCAACTAGTATACAGATCTCGAGGCTGGTTCCATTGATGATTGGAAACACCTTGAACATGAATTTCTCAATCATTTATATAGCACGTGATGCTCTGTGAGCATGATTTAACTCACCAATACACGTCAATGGAAGGATGAATATTTGATTGAGTTAAACATTGTGGGAATAATAAAATAAAGAGCACTGATTTTTATATTAGAGAGTTTAAAAAGATTCTCTTACTTCTTATATTGCATATTTAGTAAAATCATAAGAGTTAAATGAGTTATATTATAAATATTTTTTATATAGCATAGTAATATAAATAAATAGAAAAAAATTCTAAAAATCATATTGCAATTGTATTTCTTCGCCAAAGAGAGGTCTTAAATAACTTTCTATGTCACAAGATGATATACTTTTTGTTAGCTATATAGTTATAATATATAGCATATTTAGTCAAAATAACAACACTTTAAAATATTTGTGTAAAACATCATTACAGTATTTTCAAAAATAATTTGTATTTACATTTTATTATATTTGAGATTTTCTTTTATTAATTAAAATAGTCCTTAATTCGACAAACTCTAACCCATATCAAATTCAAATTTAAAAAAAAACATACAGTATTCTCCCCTAATCTTGCACGTTTCTCCCCTTTTAATGTTATTCTCTAAAAAAAATTTCACTGTTCAAGTTTCCAGATTCTCTTCATTCTTAAAATAAAAGTTATTCAAAATTTGATTCTTCAAAAATATCTATGCATTAATTCAAGGATTTTCTTGGTCAATAAACAATAAGGTATACATTATTTCATCAAATTTTGAATTTGATTAAGGTAATTTCAATTATATTTTTTAATTTCTTTTTATTTGTTTTCAATATCATTGTTTATATTTCGCGTTGTTCATATTACATATTTTTTGTTACTATTCTTGATTTTCATGCAAGTTTATTTATATTATAAGTCAATTTTTTTGGGAGATTTTTACTACAAAAATGTAGGCTCTGCGGTTAAAATGGCTCAAAACATGAAAGCTAACTTTCTTCATTATTTTATACGCATTCAAGTTCAAGATAACAATGTCAGGTAAAGAAACTAATGATAAATTAAATAAAATTGGGTGCAGAAGATTTTGAAAAACATGATGAAGACCAAGGTAAAGAACAATTTACTATTAGTTTGTTTTGTATTTATAATTTATTTTAAAATTTTATATTATTTCTAAATTTGTATTCAAACCATTATGTATGCTTTTAGGGCCCATTTGGTAGGCCGCATTCAAACAAATAATGTCACGACTCAAAAATCACGAGTCGTGATGGCAACTATATTCCCAACCAATAGGTAAGCCAACCAACATATTTTAACAAACTTAACTACAATGAGTCAAATCTTCAATATTGAGTTCCTTATATGTACGAATGCGAAAAACTAAAAAAAAATACTACCCAAGAAATTGTGTCATAAATGCAAGAGCTTCTAGAATACGATGCAAGTCTGAAACTAAAATAACAAATCTAACATAAAGGATATCCTGTCTGAATACTGAATAACAGAATACGTAAAAGATAGAGGAAGGTGTGGGCCATGGAACAGCCAAACAGCTCACCACAACTCCAAGACACTCCAAACTCGGACTCAAACTACTCCTCTAGATGTGATCCTACTTGGAATCGAATCTGCACCACAAAGAGTGCAACAAGTGTAGTATGAGTACGAAACAACGTGTACTTAGTATGTCTCATTGACCGACAACGAAGATGTAGTGACGGGAGTTTATATAAAAAAATAAATTCTTAAATTATATAAGTGAATATATTACACTCACTATTTAAGTTCATCAATAAAGGTAATCAAACATCAAGTACTTTCCAAACACCAAACAAAACACATACTCATCAAAAATAAATGATGTGATGAAATGCAATGCAATATGATACCATGTAATGAATCGTTTCAGAATACCCAGTACTCACTCAACGGTATATACATGATACTACTCGAAAATACATTGAGAGCTCATGACCCATGGGGGAATCGCGAGGTCCATATACTGACACGGGCGATCTCCACGTGTCTGTGCGGATGATCTCAACGCACTATCATAATATCAAACAATTTTCACACGGACGGTCTCCACTTGCCCAAATTACAATCTTAACATCTCACCATCCCCAGCACGGACGATCTCCACATGCCCAACTTATACTTAGTCTCATGTCTATGCATGTGCACAATATTATTTCAATATAGGGGATGATGATGCATCTCAATCAATCAACATTAACATAATACACAACCACCTCAATTATCACAACTATACGGGTGAAATAAATAAAACACAATCACACAAGTAATTCAGGTCAATAATATATCAGCTAATGCCCATATGCTTTGGAAATTTTGAAATTACAATCCGCATTCTATAGTAGTAACTTTTTATTTTATAACACCGGCACTCGTACCAATGCCCGTCACATCATTGATATGAGACCCCCATATTTCGCCCTTACCCCTTTTTCTATTTTCATTTTTAATATTTAATTAGGAAAACGTCCTTCAACAAGTCTTAAAATTCTTAACATACCTCAAGTGCCGAATTCGTGTCACGAATCTTCAAGATAGTTCCTTCCCTTTTTGCAAAGTTTCGGAATGTTCACGATCTACCAATGATGTAATATTCATAAGTAAGCGAGTTTGTAGACATTCATATTATTATGTGCCTATCATAGACCCTAAAATTAACTCATACTTCTAATCAAGCTCCAAATCTTGATATAATTTTTATGCCAACATTATCGTACTTGCTAAATTTCAAGTCAAGAACTTATCTTTAACTTTTCCAAATATCCTAGAATTCAATGTTAAATCATATAATATACACCTAATAATTAATTACCTATCTCAATATATCAAAAACTAGTATCATAATTTAATAAAATAAATACAACTAAGAATTAATAAAGATAATCAAAGAATACGATAATGCCAAGACCACGTTTTTTTTCTTTTCTTCAAATGGGTACTGTGAAATGTCTAACTTTGTGAAGAAATATGCATATAATTGCATGCGAAACCCATTGTATATCATGATTAAGCAATCATTGGTCGTCATTACCCAATCAACCCTTTGCCACTTTATAGTTTAAAAAAAATCACACTACAGTGACTACCCTACAATTTAATCCCCTCCAAAAATCTTATTTTATTATATTACTACAAGTGAACCATACAATTGTATATAAACCTTAACAAAGTTAGATTGATTTACCTTGAAATTAATGTTCTCCGCAGCCTTTTGGTCCCTCTCGTCTGCAGGTAGTTTCTAACCTTTCTATTTTATTTCTCTTCTTCTAAAATAACCAAACTTATTTGTTTTAATTATATAGTCAAATGGTAAGGGTTATTAAAAAAATGAATTTGACCCAATTATTATTCAAGTATATTAATTATAATATAGATATATGTATCAACTAAGTACTCCTAGTTATCAAATAGTCTAAAATACCTCTTTGAATTTTTCGGACAGAGCCAAAATAGTCCTAGTTCTCAAAACGACCTAGCGGGTCGTTACATCACCTACCACTTAAACAAAAGTTCGTCCTCGAACGGGAAAAGAAAAGAGCTAACATGAACGCTAAAAAAGATGAGGATATTTACTCCCATGTAGCCTCCTCCACTGGACGATGTTTCCACTTAACCTTTACTCAAGCAATCTCCTTGAACCTTAGCTTCCGAATTGCCTATCCAAAATGGTGATCGGCTCTTCCTCAAAAGTCAAATTCTGATCAAGTAACACTGAATCCCATTGAATCATATGATCACCACAGTGATGATACTTCTTAAGCATTGAAATATGAAATACAGGATGGACACCTGACAACCCAGGTGGCAAAGCCAACTGATATGCCACCTCACCAATACGCTCCACAATTGCGAAAGGACCAATGTACCTTGGACTCAACCTGCCCTTCTTTCTAAATCTCATCACACCCTTCATGGGTGAAACCTTAAGTAGAACCCTCTCTCCAACCATAAACTCCAAATCACGAACCTTCCTATATGCGTAACTCTTTTGCATGCTCTGAGCAATGAGAAGTCTATCTTGGATCAACTTGACCTTGTCCAAGGACTCCCTCAACAAATCTGTACCCCATAGTCTAACCTCAAATGGGTCAAACCAACCAATTGGAGATCGACATCTCCTACCATACAAAGCCTCAAATGGTGCCATCTCAATGCTCTAATGATAACTATTATTGTAAGCAAACTTCGCTAATGGCAAGAACTGATCCCAGTGACCACCAAAGTCAATCACGCACGCCCGCAACATGTCCTCAAGAACATGAATAGTCCTCTTAGACTGACCATCAGTCTGAGGGTGAAGGTTGTACTAAGATCCACCCGAGTGCCCAACTCGTTCTGCATAGACCGCTAGAAATGAGATGTAAATTGAGTGCCACGATCTGAAATAATAGAAATAGGAACCCCATGTAAACGAACTATCTCTCGAATATAGATTTTGGCTAACTTCTCTGAATTATAGGTAGTCTGAACTGGTACAAAGTGTGCAAACTTAGTCAGCCGATCCACAATGACCCATATAGCATCAAACTTACCCAAAGTACATGGTAATCCTACCACAAAGTCCATAGCAATGCACTCCCAATTCCACTCAGGTATAGGCATACTCTGTGTCACACCTCCAGGCTTTTGGTGTTCATACTTCACTTGCTGACAATTCAGACACTGGGATACAAAATCTATTATGTCCCTCTTCATAAGACACCACCAATAATGTTGCTTCAAGTCACGATACATCATAGTAGCCCCCGGATGAATAGAGAACCTCGAACTATGAACCTCCTCCATGATTAATCTAGTCAAATCACATGTACGAGGAACACATATACGACCCTTAATCCTCAAAACTCCCTCACTATGAAGAATTGCATCCATGGTTTATCCTTTTAACACCTTGTCCCTAATCTTACATAAATCACCATCATCAAATTTTTGAGCCCGAATCTGCTCCAACAAGGATGACCTAGCCTCCATATAAGCCAACATCTTACCAGATTCTGAAATATCAATTCTCACGAAGCTATTGGCCAAGGATTGGACATCCCTAGCTAAAGGAGGCTCGTCGACCTGTAACATGGCTAGAATACCCATACTTACCGCCTCTCGACTCAAGGCATCTGCTACAACATTTGCCTTGCTTGGATGATAAATAATAGTCATGTCGCAGTCCTTGAGCAACTTTAACCATCTCCGCTGTCTCAAATTCAGATCTCTCTGATTGAATATATATTGGAGGCTACGATGATCCGTGAACACCTCACAATGCACACCATAAAGATAATGCCTCCAAATTTTCAATGCAAACACAACAGCCGCCAACTCTAAATCATGAATAGGATAATTCTTCTCATGAACCTTGAACTATCTCGAAGCATAAGCTATCAATTTTCCCTTCTGCATTAATACACAACCAAGACCAATCCAAGAAGCATCACAATATACAACAAAACCCTCTCCCTCCACGGGTAGGGTCAAAATCAGAGCAGTAGTCAATAAAGTCTTGAGCTTTTGGAAAATAACCTCACATTCATCATACCACTGAAAAGTCACCTCCTTCTTTGTCAATCTAGTTAATGGAGATGCAATGGATGAGAAACCCTCAACAAACCGTCGATAATAACCTGCAAGACCCAAGAAACTCCGAATCTCAGTAACTGAAGCAGGTCGGACCCAATCTCTAACCGCCTCAATATTCTTAGGATCCACCATGATACCCTCCATGGACACTACATGTCCCAAGAATGCTACCGAACTAAGCCAAAACTCACACTTTGAAAACTTTGCATAAAGCTTCTTCTCCTTTAGAATCCCAAGCACGATACTGAAATGATGTTCATGTTCCTCGTTAGTGCGTGAGTATATCAATATATCATCTATGAAGACAATAACAAAGGAATCCAAATACGGTTCATAAAGTCCATAAAAGCTGCAGGGGCATTAGTCAATCCAAAAGACATCACCAAAAACTCGTAATGGCCATAACATGTTCGAAAAGTTGTCGTAGGGATATCCTCCGCCCTAACCTTCAGGTGATGATAGCCAGATCTCAAATCAATCTTGGAGAAAACTGAAGCACCATGCAATTGATCAAATAAGTCATCAATACGAGGTATCGGGTACTTATTTCTGATGGTCACCTTGTTCAACTGCCGATAGTCAATACACTTACACATAGATCCATCTTTCTTCTTCACAAATAACACTGGACCACCCCAAGGAGATACACTCGGTCTAATAAAACCTTTGCTCAACAAATCCTTCAACTGCTCCTTCAACTCTTTCAATTCAGTCGGTGCCATACGATAAGGAGGAATGGAAATAGGCCGACTGCCTGTCTCCACATCAATACAAAAATCGATATCACGATCTGGTGGAAGACCTGGCAAATCGGTCGGAAATACATCTTAAAATTCACTCACTACTGGAGTAGACTCAAGCATAGGAGTCTCAATACTAGTATCTCGAATGTGGGCCAAGTAAGCCAAACATCCTCTCTGTACAAACTGACGAGCCTTAAGGAATGATATCACACCCTTAGAAGGGTGACTAAGAGAACCTCTCCATTCTACTATAGGAAGTCCAGGCATAGCTAAAGTGATGGTCTTGGCATGACAATTTTAAAATTGTGTGGTCAGAAGATAACCAATTTATACCAAGAATCACATCAAAATCTATCATATATAAGACCTTTAAATCTGCATGAGTTTCATACCCCATCAAAGTAACAATACATAATCGATAAACCCGATCTACAACTACAGAATCCCCCACAGGAGTAGAAACACTTATCGACAAATCAAGAGACTCACACAATATATCTAGACTAGGAGCAAAATATGTGGACACATAAGAATAAGTAGAGCCTGGATCAAATAATACAGTAGCTAGTCGATGACAAACCGGAATAATACCTGTGATAACAGCATCTGAGGCTTCAGCCTCTGGTCTACCTGGAAAAGCATAACAGTGAGAACGACCTCCATCAGATTGTGAACCTCCACGAAAACCACCTCGACCAGAAGGAGAACCACCTCTACCTGAATGAGAACCACCTCTACCATTCTGTGCACCATCCCTAGCTATAGGTTGTGCATCCCTGGAAGTCGACGCCTGAGAACCCTGATGTAAGCCACCACATCTAGTCCTAGGGCAGTCTATCACAAAGTGTCCCATATCATCACACTCAAAACAACCCCTACAAGACACAGGCTGATGAGAGGAACCTGAATGACCATAATGCCCTCCACGAACTACTGGTCTAGAAGGTGAACCCTGCGAAGTATGTACCGAGCACGATGAGTTATGCTCAGCGTAACCAGCGCCAGACGCTGGTATAGCAGCATGAATGGGTCTGCTGGACTGAGGGTGAAAACCTCTGCCCAAGTAACCCCGACTCCTAGGCGGAGCACCACCATAATCACCTAAATAACGAGTCCTCTTTCCCTCTCGCTGCTCAAATCCCTCAATCCGAATCATCTCCAACTCCTTCGCAGCATCTACAACTTTCTGGAATGGAACACCAGAAGCAGCAACCTCAGAAACTCCTAGATGGATCGGAATAATCAGCCCCGTAACAAACCTTCTCACTCTCTCAGCCTCTGTGGGAAGTATCATCGAAGCATGCCTAGCCAAGGCATGAAATTTACCATCATACTCTGCAACTGACATACCATTTTGCTGCAAACCCTCAAACGCGGCCCTCTTGCGCAACCTGAGTAAACTGAGTCCAGGATAGTTGATGGGATCCAGCTGGCCTACTACTAATATAATCCCTCCACCACTGCTTAGCAGAGCCAGTCATCTGAAACGTTGTGTAGTGAACTCCATGAGACTCCACTAATCAAATATTATGCAACCTCTCATGAAAACTAACTATAGATTCATATGCATCCTCAGCTAAGTCACCAGTATAAGTAGGAGGATTCATTAGTCTGAACCTCCCAAACATCTTTTGCTCATCAATAGTCATAGAAGGCATGTTCATCAAATGTGATGTCAAATCTGGAAACTCCATACTATCCAAACGATGAGCTACAGCGGCAGCTGGCTGAGTCCTGGGAGTCTTAGAATCTGGAGCAACTATCAGGTCTGGAGTTTGACCTCCAACATGGGTCTGTGAGCCATCAGAAGTGACACGCAAAGCTCCTTCCTGGGCCATCCCCTCTAGGATTCCTAACATACGAGCCAAGGTATCTTGAAGCAGTGGGGGACAATAGTACTGGGTGGAGCCTGAGCTGGCCCATCCCCCTCGACACGATCTTGCACATCCCCATGAATAACCTCTGCATCAAGAGGTACGGTCCTATCACGACCCTGCGTAGCTATTTGTACTTGACTATCCACAGGTGTTGCAATACGGCCCCTACCCCGACCTCGAGCTCGTCCCCTACCTCTACCTCGGATAGTGTTCCCAGAAACAGGCGCAGAAATAGGATCCTGACCACCACTTGCTGATGTAAGATTCCTCGCCATCTGAGAGAGAATGAGATATCAAGATTAGAATTTCTACAAGGTCAAGTGTGCACGATAGTGAATAAAAGAACATAATATTTCCTAAATGTCCTATAGCCTCTCGAAGATAAGTATGGACGTCTTCATACCGATCCACAAGACTGTACTAGACATTGCCCTTGTACTCTTGAGACCGATGAACGTAGGGCTCTGATACCAAATTTGTCACGACCCAAAAATCACAAGTCGTGATGGCACCTATATTCTCAACAAATAGGTAAGCCAACCAACATATTTTAACAAACATAACTAAGTAATGAGTGAAAAAAAACAATGAGTCAAATCTTCAATATTGAGTTCCTTATAAGTACGAATGCGGAAAAGTGAAAATAAATACTACCCATGAAATGGTATCATAAGTACAAGAGCTTCTAGAATACGATGCAAGTCCTAAACTAAAATGACAAATCTAACATAAGAGATATCCTGTCTGAATATTGAATAACCGAATACATAAAAGAGAGAGAGAGGTGTGTGATACGCTCAAACTTACTTCTCAAATAAGAAGTAAAGCGGTCGTGTCAAGTAAATAACTCAACTAGTGAGGTTGGGATCGTTCCCACGAGGAAAATAGTCTAGACTTTAACTTCAACATGTTATTACTATTGTTTGGTCAATGACTTCCTTGGAAAGTAAAAACAATAAAGGGGGGTTTCTATTTCTAAATGAGTAAAATTAATTAACAAACTTGACAGAGACACTTAACAACTTTGAATGTTGGATTTTAATCAATTAATCAAAGTAACTACGGTTTACGTGTTCCCCACAGGTTCATAATTTGATAACTCTAACTATAACAATTCTTTCCTAGTATCTTGCATTCAAAGTGATAAGTTATGTATTTCTAAATCCTTGGTCCGGCATCTAGAAAATCTCACTCCGCACCTTGGTCCGGCTTCGTGTGTTGCTGTCTTAACCCTTATCCTTACCTCATATTAAGCATCATATTCGATATTTGTCTAAGTTATTACCTCGTACCAATCAATACTAGCCTATTAGATAGTATACACTAAATCTATGTTAATATTTCTTTTCCTATTATCTATCTCCTTGGTCCGGCAAGTAGCATTAAGGCGATTTCTGACGTTGGCCATCCGTTAAAAGGACTTCTAAGCGAAAGAATTATTAATACATGCAAGACACTATTCTAGAATTGTTATTTTAGTTAGGGTTTATCTCATTATTTGCCTATGGTTCCCACAACCCTAGTTATGGAGTTTAGTTACTCATGGCCATAAACACAATATTTAAAAATATATTAAATAAGAGTTCATGTACTTACTTCAATGAGAAAGAATAAAATCCAAAAGTTTGCTTGATTAATCACCAATATTCACTTCCAAGAATCTCAAAGTAATCAACAATCTCACAAAAAGTCTAATGATTATCAAGAATCTCACAATACAATGTTTACCAATAAGGAATTTTAAAATCTAAGAGTCTAACTATCTGGTGTCTAACCTCAAAAACGAGGTTTTTCGAACTATTAATAAAAAAACAAAAACCTAATTAAACAAGGATTCTAATTGCTTGAAATCTGCCAAAACGTGGCTGGGTCGACGGACCTCGCGACGGACCATCGTGGTCACAACGGACCGTTATGGACTCCGTCATCCCATACTTGTGCAATTTCTTCTGCTGCTCTCTTCATTCCCCTCGACGGCAAGTATGACGTACCGTTATAGGCACAACGGTCCGTCGAGGGTCTTCGTTCCAAAACACTTCAACTCTTGGAAAATGGGTACTGGGATCACTTCTCTGAACATCATGACGAACCTGCGGGACGGACGGTCATAGACACGACGGACCGTCACAAGCTTCGTAACCCTACACTTGGTCAGATTTCCCCATCTTCCTTCAGCAGCTGCACTACCTGCCACCTACGGACCGTCGCAAGCACGACGGACCGTCGTAAGCTCCGTAGGTGGTCTCTTCTGCATTTCTTCGCTCAAAATCTCCGCATTCAGCTTTGGACAGATTTGCTATAAAACAAAGAGAAACTTATATAAAAATTAGCACAAAAAGACTTTTGGACACACTAAACTTAAGGAAAAAGTATTAATAATACTTTGAAACCACGGTATATTAGTGTGGGCCACGGAACAGCCAAGAAGCTCACCACAACTCCAAGACACTCCAAACTCGGACTCAAAGTGCTCCTCGAGATGTGCTCTTACTCGGAATCGAATCTGCACCACAAAGAGTGCAACAAGTGTAGTATGAGTACGAAACAACGTGTACTCAGTATGTCTCATTGACCGACAACGAAGAAGTAGTGACGGGAGTTTATATAAAAAAAATAAATTCTTCAATTATATAAGTATATATATATATATATATATATTACACTCACTATTTAAGTTAATCAATAAAGGTAATCAAACATCAAGTACTTTCCAAACACCAAACATAACACATAATCATCAAAAATAAATGATGTAATGAAAGGCAATGCAATATGATACCATGAAATGAATCGTTTCAGAATACCCAGTACTCACTCAATGGTATATACATGATACTTCTCGGAAATACATCGTGAGATCATGACCCATGGGGGACTCGTGAGTTCCATATACCTACAAGGACGATCTGCATGTGTCTGTGCGGATGATCTCAACGCACTATCATAATATCAAATAATTTTCGCACGGACGGTCTCCACGTGCCCAAATTACAATCTTAACATCTCACCATCCCCAGCACGGACGATCTCCACGTGCCCAACTTATTCTCAGTCTCATGTCTATGCATGTGCACAATATTATTTCAATATAGGGGATGATGATGCATCTCGATTAATCAATATGAACATAATACATAACCACCTTAATTATCACAAATATACGGGTGAAATAAATAAAACACAATCACACAAAGAATTAAGGTCAATAATATATCAGCTAATGCCCATATGCTTTGGAAATTTTCAAATTATAATCCGCATTCTATAGTAGTAACTTTTTGTTTTATAACACCGGCACTTGTACCAATGCCCGTCACATCATTGATATGAGACCCCCATATTTCGCCCATACCCCTTCGTCTATTTTCATTTTTAATCTTTAATTAGGAAAATGTCCTTCAACAAGTCTAAAAAGTCTTAACATACCTCAAGTGCCGAATTCGTGTCACGAATCTTCAAGATAGTTCCTTCCCTTTTTGCAAAGTTTCGGAATGTTCACGATCTACCAATGATGCAATATTCATAAGTAAGCGAGTTTTTAGACATTCATATTATTATGTGCCTATCATAGACCCTAAAATTCATTCATACTTCTAATCAAGCTCAAAATCTTGATATAATTTGTATGCCAACATTATCGTGCTTGCTAAATTTCAAGTCAAGAACTTATCTTTAACTTTTCCAAATATCCTGGAATTCAATGTTAAATTATATAATATACACCTAATAATTAATTATCTATCTCAATATATCTAAAACTAGTATCATAATTTAATAAAATAAATACAACTAAGAATTAATAAAGATAATCAAAGAATACGATAGTGCGAAGACCACGTTTTTTTTTTCTTTTCTTCAAATGGATACTGCCAAAGGTATAACTTTGTAAAGAAATATGCATATAATTGCATGAGAAACCCATTGTATCCAATGATTAAGCAATCATTGGTCGTCATTACCCAATCAACCCTTTGCCACTTTATAGTTTAAAAAAAATTACATTACAGTGACTACCCTACCATTTAATCACCTCCAAAAATCTTATTTTATTATATTACTACAAGTGCACCATACAATTATATATAAACCTTAACAAATTCGGATTGATTTACCTGGAAATTAATGTTCTCCGCAGCCGTTTGGTCCCTCTCGTCTCCAGGTAGTTTCTAACCTTTATATTTTTTTTTCTTCTTCTAAAATAACCTAACTGATTTCTTTTAATTATATAGTCAAATGGTATGGGTTATTAAAAAATGAATTTGACCCAATTATTATTCAAGTATATTAATTATAATATAGATATATGTATCAACTAAGTACTCCTAGTTATCAAATAGTTTAAAATACCTCTTTGAATTTTTCGGAAAGAGCCAAAATAGTCCTAGTTCTCAAAACGACCTAGCGGGTCGTTACAAATAGTCCATGTAATATGTATCTTATTATTTAATACTATGTTTTATAGGGAATCGGGTCTATGTATAACTAATCAATGGATTACTTATACCTCCTACATGATATAATATGACGTATTACTAATATACATTCCATTTGGAGGTATTTGTAATACATGCATATGATACCATGGGATAAGTCTATTAAAGGCAAAAATATCCCTCAAAATAAAATTAGCTTAGAAATTATACGTATTTATATATTTATGTATCTCTCTCTCTCTCTCTGTCACGACCCAAAAATGGACGTGATGGCACTCGTCTTATCCCACCAAGACAAGTCAGCCTAAAACTCAACCATTACAATAAAGTGCGGAACTAAAATATAAGTAACTTAATAAAAACCCCAAAACCTGGTAGTCACGTGTACAAGCCTCTAAAGTATTGCAATTGATTCAAAAGAAAAACTCAAGTCTCAAATGAACTTGTTTCTAGAATAGAACAAGATCATAATTAAGGAGAAGAAAGCCTGCTGCGATGGAAACAGCTACCTGACAAATCTCCAAGAAACCTCAGACAAGGAGTGTCACGTTCCGACACCAGGATAGAATATGGATCGGGTGCCACGTTCCGATACCAGGATAGTATATGAGGATCGGAGTGTCACGTTCCGACACCAGGATAGTATATGGATCGGGTGCCACGTTCCGGTACCAGGATAGTATATGAGGATCGGAGTGCCACGTTCCGGCACCAGGATAGAATTAGAGGAGCGGAGTGTCACGTACCGACACAAGAGGAAGAAAGATAATGAATCTTGAAAGATAATGAATATACTCAATCTAATGAACTTAATTCCCAAATGAGTATGGTATTGAGGCTTGAGTCCTCATGTGTGAACTCGGTTGTATTTATTGATCAATTTATATTGTTATTGCTACATGTTGAGTATTGTAGTTGATTTACATTATTATTGATATATACTGTTCCCTATTTGTAGTTGGCCGATGATATCTACTCAGTACTTGTGGTTGTACTGACCCCCTACTTTTATGTTTTCTTCTTTGTTATTTGTGGAATGCAGCAAACGTTCCGTCAACTTCAACTCAGCAGTAAATCAAGCCAGTCTTCGTCACACCGGATCTTCAGGGTGAGCTAATGCTTCTAGCTTGGACTGGGTCTTCTTCTTCAAGTTTTGATGCCTTGAACTTCCGGCATGGACTAGCTTTTTAGTTATTTTTGTTCTTAGACATTCCTAGTTTAGTAAATTGAGATAGATGTTCTTGTGATGGTGACTTCCAGATTTTGGGGATATTAATAATAGTTTTGAATTGTTTTATTAATGAGTTTAAGTCTTCCGCATTATTTTCTGTTGATATATCTTGAAATGTTAAGGTTTAGATGGGTTGGTTTGCTCACATAGGAGGGTAAATGTGGGTGCCAGTCGCGTCCCCGATTTGGGTCGTGACAGATTCATCAAATCATACATACTTATCATAGTACTCCATTGAAGCCAACACTCTAAAAACAAACAAAAATCATAACTACACCAACCATTCACCTTACTCTCAAACTGTCCCTAGTATCAAAATCTCCATATAAAACACATTGTAGCCTCTACAAATTTCAAAATCTGGCTCTCTCTCTCTCTTTCCATTTAAGCATTACATGACATATATGAGTCACACTTAAGACTGATAGCACTATTTTCAAAATACTTTTCCATCGAGGTAAGCTAATTGAATCACATCCAATGTAAACTTCACACAAAATTTTACATACATTCCCACTACCATTCATACCATCATGTACCTCATGCCATAACTCGACGAAATCCGTGGTCACCCCAATAATTTTGTATACTATAAGCTCTAACCTCTACTCACCATCAAATATCATATCATGACAGTCTATGTTGTCTCATAAAAATAGTAATCTCAATCCCCTCAAAATCCTTAATAACCTTGTTTAACTATAGGTCCATATTGTTACGTATTCTTAAGTTACCTATCATAATTGGTACAATCTACCTCGATATAACCACACAAATCTTTCACACCTAATTGCTTATCACCCAACCAAAAATTTAATCATTAGAAAAGGCGATGATAACTTTCTTATAAGTCTATACCGAACTAGTTCAGATCTCACATTCATATCTATACTCATAGATAAAAATCAATAAGTACTTCAAGTACAAACCAAGGCCTTATATGAGAATTCTTATTCCTTCATTTTTCTTAAACTCTTAAATTCTTCGCATGACAGAAATTTAAAAAAATCTTGAACTCTTCAATACATCAAAATTTTGTTTTATTGTTTTACTTATTAGTTTATTTTATTATTTTTTTGCTAACTCGCTTACAAGTCTTATTCTTTGTCCAACAACCCATGACATTTTTACCTTATCCTCTAAATAAAAACTTAACTAAAATCATTTGTTAGGTATAACAATCAAAAGTAAACAATTAACTACTCAAATTATTCTTAAGTCAATCTCAATGCTTCATACCTAATGTGATCGATCACTTCTTACCTTATCAATCCATACCTTGACAAAACACATTGCCACAACCTACACTTAGAATAAAAACTTGATATTTTTTCTTTTGATCCCAACCGTGTAACACAATTCCATTATCTATCAACATTTGCTCACACCTGAAATTTTTTTATGAATTTATGTATCATAGCTTATCATATATCGCCTCTCTAGCGACCTTATAATATCCTTCGCTAAAAAAAATCAAATGTAGATGAATGTATGTACATTTTTTCTCAAATTTTATCAAATAGTCTTTAACATATATGAATGCCACATAACATTATCACCAAACTAAAGCAAAACAGAACGAACCACGAGTCCTTGAACACAGATCCCCAAATTTTCACTGAAAATACATCCTAACCCTTGTAATCAGAGTAAATATCCTAGCTCTCTCCTCGCTCTAAAAAGTTAATCTGCATACCACTAATCTTTGCACTATGGCTCTAGCTCCTTTCAATTCTCTTCAAGTGGTGTTCCAACATCTCATACAACTTTCCATAAAAATCACACTACTTACCAAATTGTATCCAACCATAACCTTAGATAATCAAAAGTCATCATTACCATACAAAGTCCTTTTAACCAACAAACCTTATCATATAGTCTTATTCCAAGCATAATTTATTATAAAACCTTATCAGCATCATGCTTAGTTAGGCCTTGCCATCACCACAAATCAAACCTCGCCATCAACATGACTTCTCAAACCTAGTTATGCCGACCATCATAGGGAATCACTCAATTTTTACACACTTCCTTACTAAAAATTTAAATTACCTTCCCACAAATATACTTGTTGGGACTTATTTTACCTATAAACTAGTCATCCTAATATCAGTCCACTTCCATGGAATTTATAATGAAATAACCACTCATTTAAAAATCCTCAAAATACACCATATAACCTAAACACATTAATATTGTACCAAAGATCCACCATTAAAAGCTTTCTCATAAAAATGCTTAACTCAAGCGTCCATTATAACTAGTTGGATTCCCAAATATGATTTTAACATCGAATCTTTTTATAAGAGCATGTGATACAACTTATAACTCCTTATGTAGTTCGTATTCATGCTTAACAATTAACATATCTGTTTTCATATACCACTAGTATCACATCGTGAAAATCTGTTTTATCCACCACTAGAAGATATCATACCTACCGAGGATCATATCCAAATAGGTTAAACATTTCTACCTATCTAATAGCTTTAAAGTAATATCAAATTCGTTTCATATCTAGTCAAGCTATATGTATTCTTTCGTAGGACATGTCGATGATAAAAGTAACACATTCCATATATCTAACCAAGTACCTATCAGTACCATTGTAATAGTCATATCATGACTTTCTTTGGTATACTCTTAGTCTATGGAACCACAAAAGAGATTTTGACCTCAATTCATGCAACATCATTCGCTAAGCAACCCATTAATGTTATGAAAAATATATCAACGGTATTTTTCAAGGTTAAATTATTCATAACATTTAACTTCTAATTGTCGAACCACTCAAGATATTGCTTATACCAGATAAGTACTATATTTGTTTTTATTATGATAACTAACCTTACTCAACCCCTTCAAATATGATCAAACTAACCTTACTCAACCCCTTAAAATATGATCACACATTCATTTCATAATTATATCATTTCCACCTTAATACTAAATCTAACATCAAACCAATACACGACACGCCAACTATTCACATAAGGAACTACGCCCGAGTCGTCACATAAATGAGAGTGAATGGAGTGAAGCGATAACAATCAAAATAAGACTAAGTACACACGATAGAGATTCAAGAAGTGAAGATTTTTCCTAAAAGTCACTATAGCCTCTCGAAGATAAGTACAGACGTCTCCGTACCGATCCTCGAGACTCTACTTAGACTCGGCTTGTACACACGTGAGACCTATGAACCTGGGGCTTTGATACCATTTTGTCACGACCCAAAAATGGACGTGATGGCACTCGTATTATCCCACCAAGACAAGTCAACCTAAAACTTAACCATTACAATGTCACGACCCAACCCGATGGGCCGTGACTAGTTGCCCATTTTGGACACTCACATACCAACCTATCAAGTATGACCAACTGAAACTAAGACAATATGGAATTTAATCAAATCAAGCCAAACCCAACACCATATATATATAAAGTGGATCTATCTCATAAAGAGTCATAACCATTCAACCGTAACAACATACGCGAGCCGACAAGGCTGCCACTATTCAAAGCATAATAGCATACACAGCCGATAAGGCTGCCACTACACAATACACAAAGATGTACACAACCGACAAGGCTGCACTTGTACAAACGGACATCCCAAACAAACCATGTCCAGACCACTATCCAAAACATAAATATACAACCCACACGATGTCTACAGACCTCTAAGAGTATAGTAGTGAAACTTGACAGGACAGGGCCCCGCCATACCCATAGACAAGCAAAAGACTACATAAGAAGTTATGTACCAAAACGACTGGGCTCCGGAACAGTGGAGCTCTCCCAAACAGCAGAGTAAATATCCTAGGCGGGAGGATCACCGAACTGAGCGTCTACACCTGCGGGCATGAAACGCAGCCCTCCGAGAAAAGGGGGTCAGTACGGACAATGTACTGAGTATGTAAAGCATAAGGTAAAGATGACAGGATACCAACATGATAAGTCGAAACAAGATATCTCTACACATGTACTTTTTAAGTGAAAATCATGCATATCTTTAACATATAAGATGCCTAACTTCCCTAGTAAGGGACTCGGCAAAATAATCATCATTATATATACATCATACGTACCCGGCCCTCTAGTGAGGGACTCGGTGAAATAGTCATCATATCATCTCCGTCATCATCATCATCATAACCATCCTCATCACCAATCATATATATAATATACATACCCGGCCCTCTAGTGAGGGACTCGGTGACATATGCAAGAAACTCCGCACGAACATTACCCGGCCCGGGACTCGGTGAAATGATAAATGACTCTATGCACGAGCAGAATATTATGAGCAACCATATGCAATTAAAATCATTTCTTATAACTCAATATAACAACCAACTTGAACCAGCAAGGAGTATTACCAAAGATTAACGTTTTATCAAGATTATGAACCTTTAAAAACGATATGGAAACGTAAAATCTCAATGACTCTAAGAAGCACTATCATAAATATCAGAAATCACCATAGCTTTAGATATAGACAATATATAAAGGAATAGTTGTGAAAGTAAGAATATACGTCACCTAGACGTTCTAGAAGTAGGTATCAAATCTGTCCGTTATTTGCTCATTTTTAAAGGTCATGCCAAACAAAGAAGGAAAGGATAGCGTTACATACCGAATAGTCGAGCTGCACGTCCAATACTTACTGCTCAAGGTAATAATCTATAACAAGCAACAACCGTGCCACAATTAGATAAATGTCGCGCTTTACTACTTATTGTAAGCTAGCTAATAATCTAACGAAAATCCGGCAGCACTTCCCCTATTTTCTTTACTTCATCCCAATCCAACAACAACCCAAATTATCCACAGCAATACCAACAACACATATAACCCAACAAATCATATTAAACAGCCTCCCTCAAAACAGTTCCGTTTTGGCAGCCATAGTAACGAAACAACGACACATCGAGTGATAACTCATTTTATAATTCGCAACACATCTACCTTATCGTATTCATCCTTTGTAGTATATACCCATAAGCATATTAACATGTACATAACACCAAAATACAATTTCCAGCAGTTTCCTTTAATCAAAACAGCCCAAACACTAACATAACACCACTAGCAATCCGATCATGATTTCTGCTCATGCTTAGCACATCCAATAACTAAAACAAATTCCTAAGATACTGTTCACGTCCCTTCTTAACATTAATGTCTAATTAACAAAGGTATTCTAAGGAATTAACTCACCAAGCAAGGAGATTACTAACCAATTTCTTTGTAGCTGCTGTCCAAGAGTTTAATGGCTGGTTTTCTCCATTTCCATGGCTGCCCAAGTCATGTGGTGAAAGAGATGATATGCTTGCAAAGCATTTCACTACACCATTTAACAATGTGAAGTGGAGGCAGCCCACCACTACAAATGCTCCACTAATTCTATCCCCAAATCAGAATTTCTTTTTAATATTTAGTAATATGAAGTGGAGGCAGCCCCCCACTACATATGCTCCACTAAGGCTATCTCCCAAATCTGAATTCTTACTTTGCCTTAAGTGGTGGGGCCCACTCGATAAATTAAATCCAAATCAGCCACTAATTAATCCCACACTAATTAATATCACATATGGAATTAACATCATTGCATAATATTTCTTTAAACATTTGGAACTTAAAAAAAATCTCATTTCCCGAACTTACATATACTAGTTCATGACGCGCACGACATATAAAAATACGAGGCGTAACATCCTTCCCCCCTTACGAACATTCGTCCTCGAATGTTAAGTTAGCGTCTTACAAAAAAATATTCAGCGAGCTCTCTCTAACAGTTATACCTATCAACCTGCATTCCGTAACTTACAGATGCATCACAGAGTCATAACTTACTACATAATCTCGTTTATCAATCAATATAGTCAAGCTAGGAATTGAATTACCTGCAGGTACGGGGAACAAGTAAGGATACTTATTCTTCATTTCGTCTTCCGCTTCCCAAGTCATCTCCTCCCTATTATTATTTTGCCACAAAACTTTGACGGAAGCCACATCCTTTGTACGTAACCTTCTAACCTGGCGATCAAGTATAGCTACGGGTTTCTCCTCGTATGACAACTCCTCTGTTACCTGAACATCATCTACAGGGAATACTCTAGAAGGATCACCAATACATTTACGTAGCATCGATACATGGAAGACTGGATGTACCGCCTCCAAATCAGATGGTAGATCCAACTCATATGCAACCTTGCCTATTTTACGAACAATCTGATAAGGCCCAATGTATCTCGGACTGAGCTTCCCCTTCCTGCTGAATCTCATCACACCCTTCATGGGTGATACCTTCAGGAATACCCAATCACCAATCTGAAACTCCAAATCTCTACGCCGATTATCTGCATATGACTTCTGTCGACTCTGGGCTGCTAATAATCTTTCTTGAATAAGCTTCACCTTGTCAACAGCTTGTTGAATCATATCCGGACCTATCAACTTAGTCTCGCCAACATCAAACCAACCAATAGGTGACCTGCACTTCCTCCCATATAAGGCCTCGTACGGTGCCATCTGGATACTAGAATGGTAGCTATTATTATAGGAAAACTCAATGAGCGGCAAGTGATCATCCCAGCTACCTTTAAAATCAATAATACAGGCCCGCAACATATCTTCTAATGTCTGAATAGTACGCTCAGCCTGCCCATCAGTCTGAGGGTGAAATGCTGTGCTAAGGTTCACCTGTGTCCCCAATCCCTTCTGAAACGATCTCCAAAAGTTGGCTGTAAATTGAGCTCCTCTGTCTGATATAATGGACGTGGGAATCCCATGAAGTCTCACTATTTCCCTGATATATAACCTCGCATAATCTTCAGCCGAATAAGTAGTCCTGACTGGAAGAAAATGGGCCGATTTCGTCAGCCTATCTA